>CM023491.1:67078541-67243541 GCA_013339685.2 Hyalomma asiaticum
CGCCTCCTTTTTCCGTCTTGGCCTACCATCGTCAGAGTCTGACTCTGATTCTGGCAGCTTGGTCAACACCTTGCCGTGCATGGCAGTCTCCTGCCTCTGACTTCGTAGCTTGCTCCACTGTTCGTAGAACTTGCTCCAGGGGGTCCCTTCCTGCTTCCACCTCTGCTCGAGGTTGTCCAGCCCCTGAGCGTCACCAAGCGCGACGTTGCAGCTTGTCCTGCGATTCTCGATGAACCTGTAGTTCTCCTCCATCTTTTCCACTAGTTGCTTCACTTTCTTCGTGTAGTTTGCAACCTTGCATTTCTTGGCAAACTCCTTCAGGTAGACCATGGCTGGGAGAACCAGCTCCGGAAAGGCCACCGAATGAGAGACACCAGAGAGATACTCCAGAACGAGCTCGTAAAACGTCTCGATGACGGCATCACGGAAGCCGCTTTCCTTCATCTGCGCCGGCGAGACGCGCAACACACAGCTCAGCTCTAGCGGTCGCATGGACGTTGAAGAATGCTTCTGGCCAAAGTTGACGATGGTGCACGCTTCCAGAAGGTGAGGCATGACTGGGACGAAAACGCCCGTGCTGGACGACAGCTGCATTAGACCGCGAACCAAGTGAAACCTCAACGGGACGTACTTTGCCGCTGGAATCAGCTGGATGGTGCCGACCATGGTTTGAACCAGCGGGTAGATGAGGGGTTGCAGCGTCTTGCTTGGTGACACCGTTGCCAGGAGGTGGCACCAGAGAAGGCAACAGTGGATGTACTGCCAGTTGTAGACAGCCTTGCAAGTGTCCTTCTTTCGAACCGTCATTGCGTTCCTGAGGTGAATGGCGAGCTGCCTGATGTAGAGGAATGCATGTTGATAGGCAAGGGCCTCGTCGCCAGAGTAAGCCTCAACGAGGGAGCGCTTCATGAAGTTAATAAGCGGCCACGTCGTTGGTGAAGTGAATTTGCAGTTCCGCACGTACGACATGTACATGTGCTTCAGCACGGTGTCGTGGTAGTTCCGTGGAAGACCGCGGATCGTGCGGACAAGGCAGACGAAGGCGACAACACGGACGCTCTCTTCAGCCTCGCACCAGAGTTGCACTAGACGCCTGAGAAGAGCCTTGGCGACCTGCGGGAAAGCGACGTAGTACGGAACTAAAAACAAGATGTGCCTCAGGAGCACCGACACAAGCTGCGGCTCGGTCACCGCTGTGATGAGTTTGACAACGTTCATGAGGTATGTCTTCACGACAACCGAGGCCTTCTTCCAGCTGTGACTCTTGGTCGGGTCGAACGACTTGGACTCGTCCTGAACCACCGCGGGCTCGGGTAGACGCAAGACCTTGTGCAGGGCGGGCACAAGATCACTGAGGCAAAGCTTGACGACGGCGTTGAATATGACTTGCCCTTCGACTTTGAAAGGGCTCGTCTGCTTCTTGGTGTCGGCAACCACGTCGTCTCCCTCTGCCTGCAAGACGGCCGCCTTGAAGCAGTTGACCACTTCGGCGATCTTGCGCAGCTCAGGCTTTGTCTGCAGCTCCCGCTCGAACCGATCGATGTCCTCGAGCTTGAGCAGCTGCTTCTTTTTCGGCGCCTCCTCGGGCTCTTCCTCCGCATCGTCCTCGTCTCCCTCGGCGGTGTAAAAATCGAGCAGGTCCCTGTCGTTTTCCTCCAGGTACTGGTAGAAGTCGGGGTCAGTGTCCTTGAGCTTGCGGACTATCTCCTTCTGCTTTTCGATGTCCACGTCGGACTCGTCTTCGCTGCTATCGTTGCCCTGGGCGTCCGAATAACTGTCGTCCGAGTCTGCGAGGCCGTCACCCTTCGCGGTCGGTTCCACTTTGGCCGCCTTCTTCTGCTTCAGCGGCTTCTTCGGCACGGCTTCGTCGTCGCTATCCACCTCGCGGTTTTCGTCGGAACGCTTGCAGCGCTGTCTCTTGCGTTTGTTGGGTCTTTTCGGTTTCGCCGCTGACAGCCGGTCAGCGCCGGAGCTCGGAGACTTGCCGCTGGGGTCACTCGTAGCGGCGTCGTGATCGTCTTCGGAGTCCGAGGAGAATCCTCTTGCCATGAACTCTTCGACGCTAACGTCGCCGAGCTGCTTCTTTCGCATTTTAGTCTTTTTTGTCGGGGACATAACCGCACAACGACGTCAACACACGTGCGACGCTTTCACCAACGTGCACGCGGTCGCGGCTCAACGTTGGCTTGGATTTGTATGGCGCGTGAGACACGGTAACACAGAAAGAGGATTGGGAAAAATGCAAAATTCATACCATCTTATACTCGGATGTCTCGCAATGTCAAAAAAAAGTCAATTGGTCCAACTGGATATACCATTTGTTAACAAAGGGATCACAAATGGAGTGAACCGGAATCCAACTGGAGTGGTAAACTTCAATGGGACAGTCCAACTGGACTTGACAGTTCCAACTGGCCATGCCAGTTGGCACAGAATTTTCCATTTGGCCTCTCAATCGGAATACCTGTAGTCCAGTTGGTTGCAAGTGGTCCGATTGGGAATCCATTGGGACAGCCGTTTTCCAATTGGAATATTTGGATTGTCCAATTGGATGCCGGATTACGGTTGATTCAAGCTTTTCCATCATCAGATGCTCGATTGCCGAGTCTGGTTGTTTACGCTATATGAATATATATATATACATTAAGCAGTTGTTGGTAGGGCAGTTCTAATTGGGAGTCACTTTTTCATCATTTTGTATGTCTAGTGCGGAGTTAATTGGTTCAACCAGTTGCTTTCAATGGGTCTTCACTGACAACCCAAATGGTTTCAATTGGAAGACACCAAAATGAGAAACACTTTGAAACAAGAAAATAGCCCATATAAATATTTTTGCAGCTGTAACAACATAGATTAAATAAAAGGTCTTTGTACTTTACTCAGGTCATAGGACCACAGCATTTATTTCATCTTTGCATTAACGGATCTGCCAAAAAAATTGCCTGTCTTTTGTGAAAACGTGGCACTACCATGCAGGTCAGAATACGCCTGATGGACGTGATCATACCGAGTAGTAACGTCAGTGGAGTGCTTTTTTTTTTTTTTTTTTTTTTCGTTTTGCACTTCTCCACTGGAAGTTTTCTCTAATGTTTTGCTCATGCGGTTTCTATGGTGTGGCAGATGAGATCTGTGTTTATGACCCAAAGTCACAAAAAAAAATTTATTAACATCCCATTGGGTGAGCAGTTGTGTCGAACTGGTTTGCAAAAGCAATTGGTAAGCCATGTGGCTTACCAATTGGCCACCAGTTATTTCGAACTGGCTACCATTTGAATACAGTTGGGACGGTAGTTGGATTCAATTGGCGCTCCCAATTGGTTATGAATGGTATGTCACCCAAAGGGTGGCAAAAATCCAACTGGTCCAACACCAATTGGTGGCAACTGGAAATTGTCCGGTTGGACCCATTTGATTTTTTTGACTGGGTTTGGGAGTGGCAACACCACGAGGAAGAAAGCAGGAGGATGAGAACAGCAGCATCTTCTGAAGTGGGGTGCCTCGCCGAGAGATGGCAAGCTGCCCACCTCAGCAGGGCTCCCAAAGACCAAGAGTGGGCCGTTCATCGGGCCACAGCCATCGTCGACCTCGAAAGATACGTTCCTCGAGCGGTAGACCTCTGGCAGCCTAGCCCCAGGCAAAAACCCTAGCCGTTGGACAAATAAAGTTTACCCAACCCAAATCACCTAGTTTGCCAATTATTGTTGACTAGGATATCACATCAATGTGCATTAAATGTTTTTAAAAATAAATATTGTAAAAGGCAACCTATCAGCTTCAGTTGCTGCAGAGACGGAAAGAAGGGCAGATAGCCCAGTCTTCTTGAACACTGCAGTTTTTGTTTTGTTCTTTTTTGGTTGCTTTCTTTCGTTTGTTTCTTTTTTTCTTACCGTGTAGTGGTATAATGATAACCAATTGCGTCATAACCGCTCTCGACGAGCAAATAAAGCACGATACATGCATGCTTCTTAGTTCTTTTAAGTATGTGCTGCCTGGAGTGGGAACTAATTAACACAGCAAAGCGGTTTGTTGTAGCAGTTGCCGCTCTGCGCAGGATTATTAAAGGGACCCTGAAATGGTTTTGACGATTTTGTGCAAACATGGCGATCCGGTAGAGCGAGTCATTAGGATCATTAGAGGACAGATTTCAGCACTCTGTGTAAAGTGTGTAATTTACAATAAGGTTTTCAACACGCGCATCGCAAAAGAATGCAGCAGCTCGCCAAAAGGCGTTTTCAAACGCCCCCGCCATCGAGCGGTCGATGGGGAGGCCGCTGTTTGGCCCCTAAGCAGTGACGTCCACGTAATTTTCCCAACCTCACTGGGAACAATGTGCTCCTGCAGTGTGCTCCTTCGTTTCAGCCAACTAGGGAGTCTACATGACTGCTTTTTTTCCTCCTTACCACGACTTCCTCCTTACCACTGCTGCTCCTCCTCAACTCTGTCAGCTGCGGAGTGCGCGCTAGCGGCTGCGCCTCCCGCATCAGCCGCTCTGCCTGAGCCCTCCGTAGCGACATAGCGCCCCAATATCTTTACTGAGGTCGCCGGTCTCGGCAGTGCTAGCCTCTGTAATAGAGCACCGGCGACTTGTGTGTACGCCTCCAGATGCCGCGACGATACCGTTGGCTGAAACGAAGGAGCACGTTGTTCGCAGTTAGGTTGGGAAAATTACGCGCATGTCACTGGTTAGGAGCCAATCAGCGGCCTCCCCATCCATCGCTCGATGGCGGGGGCGTTGGAAAACGCCTTTAGGTGAGCCACTGTGATCTTTTGCGATGCACGTGTCCAAAACCTCATTGTAAATTACACACTTTACGCAGAGCGTTGAAATCTGTCCTCTGATGATCCTTACGACTCGCTCTACCAGATCACCATGTTTGCACAAAATCGTCAAAACCATCTCAGGGTCCCTTTAAGGTGCCTCAATGCCCTCTATAGCAGCAGAGGGGGGCGTGCGCATTGAGGAGCCCTCAACTTGTACCCATTACGCCCTCCCAAGTCTATTGAACTCATGTACGAGAAAGGCATTTTGCATTAGGCCACACCTGACAAATCTCCTTTCTTAAGGGCCCCTTGCAAGAAGTGCTATCTGAAATGCTGCATCACTATAAACACTTAGCCCATGCAAAAAATGCTGTCAAAACACTTCCATAGCTTTGAAAAATTTCTTATAGTTAGCAGGCATCCTATACTTGCCTCATTTGTAACTATTATGATTGCATTTGCTTGTACAACTGGCTCTGTTGCAGATATTGCCACAGTCGTATTGCTATATACTTTCTTTATCCTTAAGTCTTCTGGTTCAGACATTGATCGTGAAAGGGATTTTCTCTATGCCCTAAAGTGACCCATCATGTTGTTGGTGTAGGGCATGCAAAAGCTTTTATGCTTTATTACTTTTTGTTTTGCCACTAATTGACTCACCATATTTTAGTGTATTATTACTCCAGTTTAATCAGGTAGCACATTGTTTTGCTGTAGCGCTTCCTAATAGCATACGAGTATGTAAAGGAGACGTGCTTTACATACCTTGTCATTGTTGAAGCTGATATTCATAACTGGTTCTCCAGTAGCTTCTGGAAGGGGTTTATTTTGAAGGACTTCAGTTTACCCCTGGGACGGAGGTGTTAGGAATGTAACACATCTGTCGCGATATCTATGGATTTTCTAGATATAGGAAAAAGCATATGAAAAAGCTTTCTCCACATGGGAAAGTGCAATATTTTGAATGTAGGCATATCAATAAAGAAACAAAAGCTGAACACGTTCTGTGTTCTCAGAAGAACGTAAGTTGCCTACTGCGAGGTCACTGGTTCAACTCCTTGGCACGGTGGTCGCATAGCAACCGGAGTGGTATGCGATGAGCATGTCCACTCCTCCAATTAACCCTGCCATGTGCTAAATGCAGCCATGTTGCCCCTGCAAACTTCTTGATCTCATCCGCCCTCTTAACCTTCTGCCACTCTATGACATGCTTGCTTTCTCCAGGAATACACCATGTTACTCTCAGCATCCACAAGTTATCTTGCCTTCTCACTACATACCCATTTCTCTTAGTTGATTTCCACTAAGATATCAGTAACACGCATCTGTTCCCTAATCCACTTGTCCCTTAACATTAGAGCTGTAATTTTTATTTCTAGCACTTAAAACAACCAGCCATTCTATTAGGCAGAAATTGGTACTATTATATATTTTCATGGTCAGCTGATGTGCACACCTCATATGCAATCAGTGTGTACAATTTGTAACACAGGTTACTAGAAAACATTTTAATCCTGCAGATAAGTTCCAACACGACTACACTACACTCAGTGTAGTGAATGATGGTCAGACAGATGCTAGCCACATTTGCCACAGTCAATTGGTAGGGCATAGTACAGTCAAATTGCATTATAACAAACTCAATATGTCAGGTAACTTGATGTAACTTGATATGTCAGGTAGCTTTCATATATTTGATAATACATTATAAAAGTATATTAGAGTTCAAACAGGGTGACATTAAACCTAAAAAAATTCCTGACATATAGGGGCCAGATTGGCCTCAAAAAGTCAGGTTTCTGTTGAATATCGATGTTTAAAGAGTACATTTGTAACACTGTTTTAATGGCAGTACTATTTTCATTTAATTCATTATAACAGACGATTGGTTATATTTTAATTCGTTATATCGAGGTTCGACACTATTTATGGTCAAGGTCATTCAAAGCTGTTTTCACAATCTATGAAAATTAACACAGAGCACATGTAGTAATCCCAAGTGTAGTCTCAACTTGCAGAGATACAATGAAAACTGGCTGGTTCCTTTCGTGTGCTATGGTTCCACCCTTCAGGTGGCCTTTGAAGAACCATGAAGGCACACACCACAACACTTAAGATTGCAGTCAAGATTTCATTCAATCATAATTTTTTTACACCTTCTAGTCATCATCATCATCACCGCGGGGCCTGTAACAATTAGTGGCCCCACTTGGTCAGCATGCGTGCGTCTTGTTGCAAGCGCATGCACACACACAAAGACAGGAGCTGTACATTCGCGATAAGTTTACAGAAACAATGCGCAACAACAAAAATATACACATCGATTGCAATGATGACGCAGCAGTTGATGCCCAAGAAGTCCATGGTAATGCATCAAATCCCTTCACCACCTCCCACGACACACAGTACTTGCGGGTGTTCACATTTTGAACGTAATCAAGCGATACGGCAGCACGACGAAAGGTGCATTCTTCACAGGGCAGTGAGGACGCACACTGCTCACAGGCTGACGCGAAGTCTTATTAAGCACATGGAATCACCGGAAGCATTAGGAAGTTTGTTTTCCTATGCTTAATACTCGGAGGATGCCCACCTGCAAACAATGTGTGCACGCATACCTTACCCTGCCCGCTTCTTGGCAGACAAGTGAGAGTTGTGCTTACTGGCAATGGCAAAGAATGAATTGACACGTGTGCATGAAATTTGCATCTAAACGTTCAGCAGGTGCAGCAACAAGAACCCAAGAGCCAGGTAGAGTGTTACCATTCGTTTTGGCAATCCTCGGTCCATAAACGTCCCCTGATCAAGCTCGGCGTGGCTTTCAGGAAGCCCTCTCATTGTCGAACATTTCAACCATCCAGTAATTGCCGTAAACGTGGAGTGAAGTTAGAGAACCAGGTATATGTAAAACATTCTAAAATGGGTAGAGACGGAGGCACAGCCTTAGAACTGTCCTCTCCAATTTCTAAGAAACAGATTTTTAAAGGGCACGGGGATGTTCCGTATCACAACCACACGTCACGCTTGTCCCGAATGTAAGATTTCAGTTGGCAAGGTAGACTTGCAATGTAGGTGTCCGTTCCAGCCACCACGCCACGGCCACTCGGTGTAAAAAAACAAACAAACAAAAAGCCACTCGGCGCGGCAGTCAGTGTACTGGGAAGACGGGTTTCACTGGTCCTTGCGGCATTTTTCAAATCACATTGGTGCGTAGTCGATCTGCACGTATAGCTGCTTGACACCGGCCTGAAAAAACAAAGACAAGGAGAGGAAAAGGTGAAAACACTTGATGAATGGCACACAACATCCAGCAGCAGGGGCAAAAATAATGAAATATTTGAATACAGCTGCATTCAAGTTCCCTGCTGCTCTTGCCTAGAGAACCAATGGCACCTAGCAGCACCACTGCATTGTCTTGTAGAGGGTTCTCTTATCATGGCATCTAGTCGAAGCATATGGGCTTCACATCATCCTTACCTAAACCAAGACCGCAAGACATTGCAAAGTTTTCGTCAATGAGTTTACACCAATGTGTGTCTGCCGTACGGGCACGGTGATCACGTGCTTCATTCTATGTGCATTGCATGTCACTACAATGCTGGAATCGGCGTAGCACTAGACGAAGTTTGTTTAAACATGTTCCACCACATAAGTTTTTTTTTTCATGTTCTCGCAAGAAAAGGATTTCATGGGCCTGATAATGTGCTCCTATGATGACAAAAGTCAACACTGTGTGCTGTCAACGACGACAGGAATGGTCACACCAATGGGGCAGACGAATAGAGGGTACAGACAAACCCAATCTCGAGTGCACCTTGACTTTCCACAGTTCTTCGCTTCTACAGTGTGCAGATTGGATTGGATTGGACAAGAGCCATCCTTAGTGGCTATGGCAAAGCCTGGTGGCAGCAGTTGTGGGGCCGCGTCCCGCTCGACTCCATGTTTTTGCACGAAATGCCTCGCATCCTTCTCCCTCAGCTGGACGGAGCGGCGGTCCACCACTGCGACGGGGCCGCCCGCTTCGCCCATGTGGTTTTAACATAGGCTGCCATTGGGCAGCGAGAAATTCTTAGAACGTTTGTGCGTTCTGGCGTTTCTGGTTTTGGAGATGCCTCGGGAGAACTTGCTGGGTCCTGGAGAGGTGCGCACGTACTTTTGTGACCCTCCGGCCGACCGGGCCATCGGTCGGATGGCGTGCCTCTGCAGGCCCCGGCGACCACGGCGGCGACCTGCGACCGACGCCCATGTCTGTATGTTCTTCTTCTATTTTCCTTTTCCGAGGGCTCGCGGTCGCGGGTGCGCTAGCCGGGGTTAGGCTCTCCTTCCTTGCATGGTTATTTTTGTGTGTTATTCTGTGTTCGCGTGTTGTTCTTTGTTACTGTCCTTTGTTTGTGTTCGTGTGCGTTCGCGTGTTGTTAATCGTTCTTGTCCTGTCCTTATATTCAATTCGACTAATTCGACCTTGTTATTGTTTGTATTATTTTAACGTTTATTAAATTACCATGCACGGAGAGTGACGCCTAATGTTCTCCTCTTTAGCCGCGTGCGACGGTTCGCGCTGCCCTGCCTCGAGTCGGGCCGCGGGTCGACGCGCGCGGCAGCGCGGCGATGGCATGGCTGAGATAGCTAGCGCGCGAACGCGACGACCTCATTCTCTGCTCGTCGAGTGCTCGAACCCACTGCAGGGGGTTGCTAGCGGCGATGCCGCTGCTAGCAGTAGTATTAGTAGAGGATACCCCCTACACAGTACACAGCAGTATAGCAATGTTCGAGCTCAGCTTTCACTGCTCTGTAGTTGCTGGAGATGAGGCGTGGACAGATGCTGTAGAGGTTGCTAATGTTCCGCGGTCACGAGTTTGTGGTCGCCATTACACATTTTGTGCATGTGTGCGTGCGTGTGTCCTAGCCTATGAATAAAGGGAGCACTTGTTTATTTGGGACTGAATGCGTCAGATATGCCTCTCTCCCTATGTGGACACAAGTGAAGCTTTCAGCGCTGGCTAATGGTGACATTTCTGCCACTTTGTGAGTGCCTACAGCATCAGAATAAGTGCGAAGCATGATTGCCGAGACTGGAAAGTGAGCTACCTGATGCAACACTAAGTGCTGCCCATGCTGTATTGCAGCAGTTTTCGTTTTAGACTTTAATGTGCATGTTGCACTTCAGTTAACCTCTAAAAGAAATAAAGTGAGCATTATTCTCTTCTCTGCCAACACTGTCCATTAATACGAGTGCCTTCATCCAATAAGAACGAGAAGGAAGCTCGGGGGAAGGCCGTCGCCGTGTATTGTCCCTATCTCTTTTTCATTAGTTTTATCATACTTCGCTAAACCAATCACCGTACGTTATTCCCCCAGGCCGAACGTCTCATCGAACTTGGCACATGAACCATATACCGAGTTCATGAGCCCTCGTACTTGTACTTTTTCAGGTTTTTTCATTATTTTTTTTTCCCGCAGGACCACAGATTGGAACAGCCTGCCCCTCCAAATCACCACCATAACAAGCACACCCACTTTCATGAAAAAATATCCGATCGTTTTTCAGAATAGAAACAAATGGGTGCCATTTTCATTACTCCAGCCGCTTGTATACATTATATGGAATTTCGTACCAATATTACTCATGTGGTGTTTAATAATGCCTATACACATGCTGATTTGATTGATTTGTGGGGTTTAACGTCCCAAAACCAGCTCTGATTATGAGAGACGCCGTAGTGGAGGTCTCCGGAAATTTCGGCCACCTGGGGTTCTTTAACGTGCACTGACATCGCACAGCACACGGGCCTCATCATTTCGCCTCCACCTATACACATGCTATTTCTACCTAATGCATAATGAACACACATGTGAACCCACCCCTTATGTAATGCCCCTGTTGGGCTTTTAACGTAATAAAACGAAATGAAATAAAGTAAAATGAAGGCTGAGGTAAAAAGAGAAATTTTACAGCAAAACTGTCATAGTGGGCCCTGAGTCACTACTGGCATTGTAGTAGTAGTAGTAGTAGTAGCAGTAGTACAGTCGACGTCCGATTTCTCGGACGCCCGAAATTCCGGACATGCCTGATTTCCCGGACTCATCTACAGCGCCATCAAGTTCCTCATAGAGTCAATGTATTAAACAGTTCGAAATGCCGGACGCTCATAGCCTTCGGCATCCGTTTTCCCGGACTTTTTACCGCTAACTGCCGACCGAAGTCACGATCAATGATGCCATTTTGGTTTTCGTGGATCCTTGAACCCATAGAATCGCCTGAACAAGGTGTGGCCAGTGTGGCCAGCAGTACCGCGCTGTGGTTACCGTACCCTCAAAACTACAATCTAGAGCACGCCCGTCTGTTGCCAGCCGTAGCTAAGCCAAACCGGCCAAACCTCGTGTTCATTCACATGTTTGGTCAGTTCTGGAGTAGATCATGTGCTGCTGCGCGCTATCTTCAGTGTCCATGTTTCCCAATCTTCAGCATTGACCGAGAAGGTTCCAGCTGTTTGGTGCTGCGCTTTTCATCAAGCGAATTCGCCGTTGACAGCAATGGCCCTGACTGCTCCTTCACCTTCGTCCGCACCTTCGAAATGCACGAACCCCCTCGTAGGCTCATGATGGAAAAGAAAGCTGCCATCATCAAACAAGTCCAAAGCAGTCGGTCGCATGCAGAGACGGGAAGGGAGTTCGGAGTTTCGAAGCAAAGTGTTCCGGACTTTATGAAAAACAAGACAAAGATCTTGCGAGTGGCTGCAAAATCAACCGGGGCTGGAAAGAAGAATGCGAGTCAGGGTGTTTACCCGAAGCTCGAGGAAGCACTCCTCGTGTGGCTGAATGCCATGATTGCCAAGAAAATCTCGGTGTCAGGCGACATTCTGAAGCAGAAGGCCGAGGTTTTTGCGCTTCGGATGAACATGGAGGACTTTAAGTTCAGCGATGGATGGCTCAGCAATTTCAAGAACCAAAATGACTTGAAGTTCAAGAAGCTGGGCGGAGAAAGCGGTGCCGTCGATGATTCCGTAGTCGCCGAGTGTCGGACTGGAAAGCTGCAGTCCTTGCTTCAGCAGTTCACACCTGAGGATATTTTCAACTGTGATGAAACTGGGCTATTCTACAAGCTGCTGCCAGAGAAAACACTTGCATTTGCCGGTGACCCCTGCCATGGCGGCAAGCACAGCAAAGAGTGGTTCACTGTCCTCGCTGGCAACAACATGTTGACCAGCGAGAAGCTTCCTTGCTCGTAATAGGAAAGTCGAAACATCCGAGATGTTTCAAGGGGGCAGTAACTCTGCCTGTTCTGTACGAAGTGAACAAGAAGGCGTGGGTAACACAGCAGTTATTTGAAGAATACGTGTGCAAGCTGGATAGAAGGTTCGAGCAGCATAATCAAAAAGTTCTGCTGTTTGTGGATAACTGCGCTGCACACGGCCACATCGAGGACCTAAAGGGTACACAGATAGAATTTCTGCCACCGAACACAACAGTAATCCTGCAGCCGATGGACCAAGGCGTTATTCGTAACTTGAAACATCTGTACAAACCACACATGCTCAGCCGCATGGTGCTGTGTTCCGACAGCGGGAAAAGTTACGCTGCTGATCTCAGGTCTGCCATTGGCATGCTCGCAGATGTTCGGAAGGCGGTAACGTAAGAGACTCTTCGCAACTATTTTCACCACGCGGGCTTCACACTCGATATCGAGACGGCCTGGCTCGCCAGGAGTACACAGCATGTGCGATGAACTTCCATCTGCCGACGTTGCCTTCGGCGACCTGCGCGCTGCTGGCGCCAGGATAACCTTTGAAGGCTTCACTTAGGCTTATAGAGATCTCGAGCTCTGTGAGGAATTGACTGATGACGAAATCATCCGTCAAGTTATGGAGGATTCCGACGACTCTGACACCGTGAATGAAGAGTCAGCGCCTACACAGCTGATGAGCTCGGAGTTGATGCGAGCTCTGATGACACTGTCATCAATGTACAGCGACAACATGACGTTAGCTGAAAATGAGGCAGACATCACCACGGGCAAGCAGAACTGATATACAAGAGAAAATAAGTGGCTTCTTTTTTGTGCCAAGGTGCTGACCAACTGCTGGCCACGTTGGATTTTTATAACACACACACATACACACACACACATATATTAAATGACTCTTTTCAGAGCCACCTAAATGATGCATTTCCTGAGTTGCAGTGTAAACCTGGTACTCCGGCCGTGACCTTCTCCATCAGAGAAAAATACCTATAAAAAAGGTGCATTTTCGCATGCATTCGTTTTTCCAGACTGCCCGATTTTTCGGGCATTTTCGCGGTCCCTTGCGGGTCTGGGAAATCGGACGTCGTTGGATATTCATTGGTTCATTGGCTAAGTTGGCAGGTCGCACGATCTCACTTTGGCCAATCAGGCATTGGCACGCATTACCATAAGAATGTCCTAGATTTTGTTCTTTCTGTCCCCATTCCCTTTCTCCCCCACAGCAGGCTAGCGAACTGGACGTGCACCAGGTTAACCTCCCTGCCTTTCCTTCCTTCTTTCTTTCTCGCTCTCCTAGATTTTCTGTCGAAGAAAGAAGGAAAGCAAGAAAGATGGAAGAAAAGGATAAGAAAGGAACCATGACTTCCGGAGGGTGTGTCTGTCCATTACTCTTGGTAAAGGCCACAGCTTTGCTGGCTGACAGATTTCACGGCACGGAAATGGCGTTACTTTTTGAACCTGGAATGTCGCTAGAGCCAATGTTTCGACAAAGGTACTCATCTTTGCTCCGACAAAGGCAAGCATCCTTGTTGAGGTTCCAGCAATATAAATGTCTCAAAAGGAGGCTGCAGCACAAGTGAAGCTAACACAACAAAGTGCGATGTGCAAATAAAAAGATGTAGAAAGGTTGTTGCGCACCTGTGTGAATATGCTATGCGTGCAGCTGAGCAGGTAGCTCACGTCGGCCCCCTTGGCCACCTCGAGCTTGAGCGTGCCGATGTAGACGTCGCTGCACAGTGTCCAGAAGTGGGGCTCTTGCACACTGTACACGCCTTCCAGCTGCATCACCTGCATTGCACGCACCGAGCGAGGTCATTCGCGAGTGACGCAGAAACAGAGCGGGCAGCCAGTGTGTCACTCATAAATTGTGTCGTACAGATGCCCTTGGCCTCCTTGTGCCACCGTACAAAATCAAATTCAGGGGTTTCACGTGCCAAAAACCATGATTACGTGACCGCAGTGGGAGACAATGAATAAGTCCTGACAACCTGTTCAAGGTGCACCTAAATCTAAGTGCATGGGTGTTTTTCCATCGTGGTGCCATCTTAATGTGGCCACTTTTGCTGGGAATCACACTTGTACCTTCGATCTTGGCACTGTCGGTGGCAAAGCTACCATGCAAGGTCCAATGCGCTGTCATGCCACCCTGTTTTTTGATAAGTCTAGTAACTGAGACTTTCCATCAGGCGGGCAGTACTGGAACCACTGCCCGCCATTCGAACTTCTTGCCCACCTGTTTCAGGGTCGCTAATGACAATGAACAGTTTCATCAGAGTTGTGCATTTCTTTTTCATCAATTCGTGGTGCTTGTCTGTATGCTAGACAAGAGGACCAAGTAGACTTTCAAGAAGCCTGTAATAAGAGACACACACCCAAGAACAGTTTATGTCCCTCATATAACGTGCATCTTAAACACAGGCTACCATGTTTTTGTTGTATGATCAATCCTTATTTTTGCATGGGCACAATACAGCTAAACTGGCCACGATAGAAGGCTACAGCCTGTTGCAAAGGGTACCATTTGCCTTGATGCTTGGCAATTTCCTTGGCAGACTGTGTCACTTGGAACAAAGTTCATGTTTTCTCCACCACTACTTTCTCACATTACTTGGCTCTGGTTTTTACAACAAATTAACTGCAGTCAGCAGCCAACAGTGCTGTGTTTAGAGCTAAACAATCTGTTACAAGCACAACTGCCGACCAAAGGTCAAGGTTATTTTGTCCTTTATATAACCAAGTGTCTTTGTGAGTGTGCCTGTTACAAAATGAGGCCCAACTAATGCAGAGAGATGGGGTGAGTGATGTCTCGATTGTCTCTCATATCAGTGTCTCCTATAAAGGGGCTCAACTGCACAATAGATGGGCAGACATATGCTGCATTACCTTTGCAGTGAAGCACTGGTTGCATGAGATCCAGGTAACCTTCTACAGTTGTAGCTTATGTAACAATGACAAGCTTGTTATTTGGCCACTGAAGCCAGAAATGTTCAGCAACAGCACGATCCTAATGGCAGACAAGCAGTCGCTGTCAAGCGTAGTAGTTATAGTTAGTGACAAGAATAAAAACTAAAGTATACCGCTATCCATCCATAGACATGCAAGTCCAACTGCGTTTGCTCTTACTTATGATATAGTGGTTAAAAGAGTCGTGAAAAGAATACGGAGATACCCGGTTGCAATTTTCACTGCTCCAATACATATTTTACCACCCGATTCCGAAATATTTTGGTGAAATATTCAGTACGCATTTAATAACGCCCATTTCAAACCTCAGTGTTACGCTTCTGAAACGACTATGCAACACTGCTGGCCAGCATGATACTACTATGTGATGTTTCAGTAAGATATTTTAAGTGCAAAAGTATAGTGAACTCGCGTTTTCTCTAAAAGAATCGATTTACTTGAAAACTAGAAAGAAAGGAAATGCTCAGAAACCGTGCGGTGCCGCCATACAGAAGCAAGGCTGCAGCACGGTTTGTTTTCCTGTGGCCTCCAAGGGCGCGCCAGTCACGGAGGCCTGGGGGTGACTAACATGACGTCAACTGCCAAGGTGAGGGGAACGCGCGTGGTGAAACCGAAACCGTGTCTTTTATCGCTCTATACCAACCGACACGGTGCAACGGAACAATGTATAGTATTGCTGAATGGAGGGTCAGGATTCCGAATGTGCACTTAGTACAAAATCTTCATAAAATATTTCACGACCCCTCTAAGGAGAACCAATGAACAGTGACGAGAGACAAGGCATAGCTGTGCTGTGAGCTGTAAACATTACTTCCCTGTGATGCTTGTTTCCTTGAAAGGAAGTTGTTTCATAATGCTGCCTGCACACACCTCGGTCCTCTACCACCACTCGTCAGTGGACGCAACAGAAGCGTGTGATTCCGTTGACATGTGTGGTTGTTTTAATTTGTTTCAAGGAGAACGCTGTTATCACCTTCCCATGAATCGCGCGCTTGCTGTGATTGTTTGCGGGGAGCGCTGTTATCACTTTTCTGTTACGCGCAATGCAGGCCGCAGTTTATCTTGCATGCCACTTCGGGAACCGTGTCGATCAATCCTGAAACTTGGCATGCCCGACGCGTACATTTCAGTGACTCCTGGAATTCCAGAGGTAATGCGAGAGCGTGTTTTGACGTGTGTATAAAAGCCGACGCATTACGCCGCTTGTCAGTCTTTCTATTGACCGACGACTGTTCACGCCGCTGTTGCTGGGAATTGTGATTGGCCTTGTTTTGCTGGGCACAAGTTCGCTCAATAAACAGTTCGCCTGACATCACCTTGAGTCCTGCGTGCTTCGTCTCGAGTGTTGCGTGTGTCACGACCACGTCACACTATCACCTTTCCAAGTGTACTGAAATGAAATGCGTTCACACGTGTTTTATGGTGTCTGGTGTACTGTCGAGCAGTGGCAATTTGAAGCACGGCATGTGTTTCATGTGTTGCTCTATTGCACCATACATACCAATGTAAACGTTGCCACACATGCTATTTATTACGTTCAGTTGTCCGCAACACCAAGGTACAACCAACGCTGAATGCGTGCATCTGTGTACGTTTTGAAGCCTTTGTGGAAGTCTTTGGAATAGCATTGGATTGGCCACTACATACAACACCATTCTGCGATGACAGTCACATTTAATATTTATCGAGACCCCTCTGTGCAGCACAACAATAAAGGTTGAGGACCACTTCAACACTTCACTTTGATTCACAGTTGCTGCACTTACAGGAAGGCTGTGATGTACTCTGGGTGTGAAAGTTTCATTATGACCAAACAGCTGAAAAACGACATTACCAATATCTCTGTTATGTTCCAAAAACAAATAGGAATGATTAAATTAAACTATACTTTAAGCGTTATATCAGACATGGTATATTGTGTATATACAGCATAATAATACTACTCAAAACATGAGGGTGCAATTTAAACAACGGATATGGATATAGCTCTGCTGGCCAGTATTGCAGCATCATGAAATAATTTTTTTTATACACTGCAATTTTTGTCATTCTTTAGGAACTGCGTTTTTTGTGGTGCGGAGGCGTGTAAAAAGAGCATGGGTGGGGCCCATATTTATCCTCGGGTTGCAACCAACTATGGTACCTACCCTCTGGTAGCAAGTCGGAAGCGCTGTGTCCAGCTCCTTAGGTGTCCGCTGCATCAGCACGTAGATTGAATCTCGTAGAAGCGGCAGCACACTGTGGAAGACACGTTATTCCATTAACATCTTGCAGCAGTCACATTTAAAAAAACTTAGACTGTGCATTGCCTATAGTTATAACAAAAATTGTTAGAAGGAAAGGCTGAGTTTATGGCACTTAAACGGGCCCTAGAATGAAACTTTATTTACCGAGTTTCGCACTGCCGTGGATTTGCCGTATTATGGTGAAATAAATGCAAAAAGTATTTCCACGGCTGCCATGGGCCAAACAGAAGTTCGTTTACTTAGAAATTAAAAATAAAAGCAGATGACGGATACTGGGGTCCCTTTTGCATTTCACTCACCCTGAGACGTTCTGTGCTGTTTCCAATCAAAATGCGGCTTACGTCTTGCGGTATTTACGCAACTGTAAGTCAACCAGAAGTAGGCTGACCCTCTCCAAAAATTGCGAGCCAAAAAGGGAAAAAAGAGAAAAAACTGCCTGGTAGTACAGGTTTTGGTTTCAATTGTAATTTGTGAGCCAACCTCCCCAATTTTCAATTTCAAGTTTCAGCAGCATAGGTCAACTTATAATTCTGTAACATGGTATGTCACCCATTGTGGCCTTCGTACCACAAGTGGTCAACGCTCTTGTGGTACGAAGCCCACAAGTGGTCAATCACATGCGCTGCACATCACTCCTTGCATTCTTTCGTAGCTTTTTAGCAAGCATAAGCATGTTTATAGTAAGCAGCTTATAGTAGCTACAGTGCAGGTATGTGCAGTGTGTATTTTAGGGGCAGAGCTCCTTAGGGTGTGGGTCTGTCCCTCCTCTGTAGTATGTAGTAGTAGTAGTAGGTAGACACGTCTAGTTTTATGAAAAAAAAGAAATTCCGAAAGTTGTGTCCGAAGCGCGGAATCGAACCAGGGACCCCTCGCTTCCGAACGTGCGGCGCTAGCCACTACGCCACGAAGCGCACATGGACACATGCACCACGATGACAGTAAATACCCAACATTAACGAAAGACTGCGCGTTTCTAACGCGTTTGTGCTAGCGCGTTAGGGCCCGTGTAAGAAGCTGTTGTAAGACGCTGTGGCCTCTCCGCCTCATACTCTCTCAGCAGTCGTGTGATGGCGTCGGCAAACGCGGTGCGCGTTCCGGCCTGTGTAAGGGGCTGTGGCCTCTCCCCCTTACTAGAGTGTACTGCACATTTTTAACGCGTTTGTGCTAGCGTCCCCTTAAGCGGGAGATGGTGCAATTACAGTAGAACCTCATTATAACGAACCCGGATATAACGAGCTATCGGATATAACGAAGAAATCGCAATTCCCCTTGAAATTTCTATAGATGAAATTGATATTGGTTATAACGAACTAATGGTTATAACGAAGTAATTACCACTCCCGTTCAACTTCGTTATAATGAGGTTTTACTGTATAATGAAGGGCGCTGTTATAAAATAAGAATGATGTCACATATGGCGCATGTCATTGGTGGAAGGCAATCGTTTGATTTAGTGCGGCGACGTACACTAGGGGAGCATTGTAATAAAACCAGCTCGCTGTAATAAAACCAATGCTGTGAATTTGTATATATACACACAGTGTTTCTGACCTCTTTACATGATGATCGACTGGGCGAATTACACGGAAGGTTCACGGTTTACCGATGATTCCCTCCGGAGCTTCGCCCACTCATCATCATTCACCCTGTGGATATGCTGTGAATTTTTTATTACAGACTCTTCCCAGCCCAATCAGAAACGCCAGCACGACGACGTTGCATCTGCTTGAAGAAGGTGTTGATGTGCATTACGATAATGCAGAAGCTGAAACTGATTTCACATGCAAACCGAAGTATACCACGCTTTGAATCTGCCACTTTCACTCATGCTACGGTCATCACTGAGTCCGACAAGCAAACTTAAAATATGTGCACTAATTTTTGTTTCTGGGCCCCATTAGTTAAGCTAGCAGGAGGCTGTACATGGATGCACCCACGCTTTGTCCTTCCGGCTCTAAAGTAACGTAGGGTCTTGATAATTCAAGCTCCGAAAGATCTAACTTTTGGTTCAATAAAAAAAAATTTTCAAATTTTTTGTTGGCAATCTATGTCCTTGATGTATTTAAAAGTGGCTTAATTCAAACTGCACCATTCATTAATTTTGTTAATTTACACTTTTTGCTTGCCCTTACCAGAGATATCAGTTATTTGGTTTCTTCTAGCTCAACATTCATGCTCATACAGTTTTTAACTGCCAGAAAGAAAGCTAACAGCCTGACAGCACTTGTCAAAGCATTCAAAACCCCTAGCAGAAAAACCACACACAGCTTCCGCTAGGTTGCACAAGGCCAGGTCTAAGAAGCTGGCCAATAGTCTACTGAAACACGTCTGCACGTGATAGCTGCGTGATATTTCTTTTTTGGCGGGAACATGTCACGTGATATTCATGCGATATTTTTTCGGCAGGAACATGTCACATGATAGTCATGTGATATTTTTGGTGGGAACATGTGGCGTGATCACTTGGCCACGTGATGGTCACATGATCACTTAATTAGATGCTTTGGATAATTAGTACATGCAGGCGTTGCAAGGTGATACTAGGTGTACAACGCAATGCTGTTGGTACCGGCGCCACGAAGTTGGGCACAGGGAAACGCTTGGCTAGCCTAAACAGCTTCGCTGTTAAAGAGAAGAAAAAGCACCGAGGTGACAATGATGCACGCGATAACTGGCGGCATCACGTTGACACCATACACTTATGTCCTCAACACAAATTCTACACCTTCAGGTAATTTAGTGGCCCTTTAACGAACCCGTTACAGCAGCCAAGTCCCACCTGACGCCAATGAGAGTGGCGATGAACATGGAACAGATGGGGTCAGCCACGAGCCAGCCGAACTGGTTCATCAAGATGGCCGACACAATGACACCCACGCTGCCCAGGGTGTCAGCCAGTATGTGCAGGAACACACCTGCACAGAGCACAGTCATGACCATACAGTAAACTGCTATAAATAAATAAATAAATAAATAAATAAATAAATAAATAAATAAATAAATAAATAAATGGTTTTATTTCCCATCAATACAGTGGTTGACAGAAGGTGTGAGAATAAAGCAAGGAATGCTTGACAAAGTTGGCCCACCTTTTACGGCAGGTAGCAGTAGGGAACATCCTACAAATATGTTTAAAGGGGTCACGAAACATCTGAAAATTTTATACAATGCGTTTATTCAGAATCCTGGCCCTCTGGCCTATAGTATACCGTATTTACTCGCGTAACTTGCGCACTTTTTTTCGCGATTTTAGAGCTCCGAAAAGGGGGTGTGCAAATTACGCGGATATTTCGCGAATACATTTGAAATAACGTGTAATATAATGCAACAAGCATGGTAACTCTTTTGGATACGATCTCACGTAACACTACAAAACGCTGGTGTAAGAGAATACGGCTGCGCCAAGGACACTTTTCACGAACCCTTCGCGTTGAGAGCGCAGTGCGTAGAAGTGTTTACGAGCCGCCCGCTGATGGCTGCCGAGATAGCACGCGCGCCAGCGCTATCTCGGCAGCCGAGCGACACTACCCCCCCTGCCTCGCGTCTTTTCATGCTCGTGAAAGACGGGCGAAGCCTTTCCTCCCCGCACCGACCGCAGGTGTCCCGATCGGGGTGATGTTATCACGTCCGCCCTCCGAGCGACGGAGGTAGGCCGGGCTCGTCTGATCTCTTGCTTCAGCCGCTTTCGTTGCCCCCACTCACATGCTTTTTCATTCTAGCGACCGTACTTTGGGCTTCGGGGGCTTCCGGAGAAAAGAATCGGAAAAAGGGGCATCGCACTCACAGCTCCTTTTGCGTATGACTGTGCTCGCCTGCGCAGCGAGGGGTGCGGCCGTGCGCCTGTTCAAAGTCTGTCCGTGCGTGCACGCCAGCGAGCTGGGAACGGGGAGCGCAAAATATGCGAGGAAATTTTTTTTTTTTTTTGCAAAGCTGGCTAAATATTAGGGGTGGGCAAATTATGCGAGGGCGCAAATTATGCAGGTAAATACGGTACATTGTTCCGTTGCATAGTATGGGTTGATTCAGAGCGGTAACAACACAGTTTAAATTTCCCAGCGCTTATTCCCCTAAACGCTGCAGCTGATGTCCATTAGTCACCACCATGGGCTCCAAGATAGAAGCGTTCTTGTGGGGCCATGAGAAAACAAACCGTGTTCCAGCCATGCTTCCGCACGGTGCCACCGCGCATGGTCCAGCTATTTTATTACTTTCTAGCTTTCACATGAGTATATTATTTTACTGCAAACAAAAGTTAACAATGTGTTAACATTTTTTAAAGGGACCGACAACTGACCAGAACTTGCGATTAGATTCTGGCGGAAATGAAAAAACCATGACTTATGGGGGCATATTCAAGCATACTTAAATTGCGTTTGGGTAGAATCTGTATTTTTAAATTGTGTTTGAAAATCACCAAAAACGGGTATGTCGCGCGGCATAGCCGTAGAGACTTCTACTGCTATATGGAGTCTTTGGTTTGGAGTGCATAGTCAAATGCTTTTGTATGCACCATAATTAGTGCTCAAAGTTAGAACGCGCATATTATTAAGCATTTCCACTCTGTTCTATGCTGCCCACGAGGTACGAAACAAATAACTTGACACTGAGAAGCGGCGTTGCCTTCGCGGCGCAATCGTGGAATGGTCGCTGAAGGCTGCGATGCATGTGCGCGCCGTTTTTCTCTCGTGTTTGCGAAACCGGTATCGGAGTGTACAGTGCGAATTCGCAAGTGAGATCACAAGTCATAGCAACATATAGGCTTGATAAACGCAACATTCTATTCTTTCTATTTAGGGCTTCACTAGCTTCCTTTTCCCATTGCCGACTTATAATCGCTATCGCGCTCACCTCCCACCTGTTTGCAACTGTCTGGCCTGTAAAGACTCCATAGTCGCCGCAGATAAAAAATTCGGATTTTATATGTTTCGCGGCGTTTTCGGTGTAACTACTGGGCGATTAGGCACTCTGACTGGATAAGTTTTCAGTTGCACTAACAAATGCAGGTACCATAAAAATTGGTTGTCGGTCCCTTTAATGTCTTCAGTTGACACCACTGAAGTGTCACTGAATAGTGCCTACGCCAGTCTGTAGTGTTGCATGGTGAGTAATTTTTTTACCACTGCTTACTAGTGCTTATGAAATAACGCATACTGCGGTACTTACCAGAAACGTTTCCATGTGGAACCATAGAATTGATCGAGTGCTAAGTGAGCCCGGGCTAGAGTGTAAGCTAACTAAGTACCGAATAAGTTAATGCTGCATTGCTATTGCAGGATCTAAGGTCTTCGAGTACAACACCGACTGCATCTTGCAGATATTCACTGTCATCTGCTAGCAGATGACAAAACAGTTCACAGCCATCTGCTCAACCTGTGGAGTGATGGTGACTTGCAGACGATATTTGCCCATTTGTGCTTAGCAGAATAAGGGCACACAGCACGGATCAAGCCAACATTTCATAAACAATATATGAGTGACTGCAATAAATACTAAGGTTTTCTTTTACTTTCCGCGTCCATTTGTGGGGTGGATGCGGGGTCTCTCACGCTCGAGGACCAAAGGATGCAGTTCACCGCAGTTCAAACCAACAAAAAGGGCATTTATTTGCACTCCTACATACAGTAAGCCCACTAGCCGAATTTTACAAACAGGCATGCTAATGTAACACACCACGTCGAATCGATGATGTTTGACTCACCGCAACAGGATACAGAGCGAGTAGTGTTTGCGCCATGCCAGAAAATTAAGCCTATGTTGCTCGCAAGATATGTCTCATGAACAGAGGCACAATTGATGATCGGGAAAGGCATCCGTGGCATTGTGCCAGCAAAGCTCGTTGCCACTGCGCGCACGAGCGCTGGCCAGGCGCGACAACGACCCAAGCACAAGAGAGCGAGGATCGTTCCCCGTCCGTGGTGCTACAAATCCTCACCACCAGGTAGCATTACAACAGGAACACGTGCGCCATCCCCAGCACAGCGGCACACATGACATCAGCTTTGAGGAAACGCGAGTGCCACGCGATAAAAACTCCTCAGGGGATGTCAACATTCCCACACATTGTGTTTGCTATTGTGGCAAGTGTATTTCAACAGTACTGCCACTTTCACACCCAACTTGCTGTTTTCTGTGCAAGGATTAAATTGATTGGCACTTGAATTAAACCTGTTGGTGGCATTTGGATTAAACTCACTGGCACTCGGCCTAGTTGCACTGGCGCTTGGAATAAGTACGTTGGAATCTGGATTAAACAGTTTGGCAATCAGATTATCTCTGTGATGCTCAGATTAATTTTGCTGTCACTTGGATTAAAGTGACTGGGAAAACCTGTAGACGCTCACCTAATTGAAGAATGGAAGTTTATTATACAGGGAATCCATATCCATTGTAATATGTGCAAAAGGGTAATGCTAATTCAATTTCTTCAAATTTATGAAATACAACTAACTTTGCCCGGCAAACCAGAACTCAGTGGTGAGTGAATCGTTGCAATCACCCATAGCGACAACATAGCTCCAAAACTACATGGCCAACGCAGCGGTAGCTTAAAAGCTGTACAAAAAGGCATAAAACGGCACAAAGTGTTCGAGCTTTTCTGTCATTTGCTGATAATTATGGCTGCATGGACTTCGGCATTTTGTTTTCAGTTGGCCTTTAGCGCACGCAATGCGATGCGCACTTGTGGCGTTGTGCACTCGGCACACTCCGAGGGTCGTGCAAACAGCTCAATGTGTGGCCGACTACATCCCAGTTATTCAGAGTGATGCCAGTAAACAATGTGTGTGCTTGCAGGAAGCAAAGGACCAGTCATAACATACTATTTTCCAAACTTGTGTGGTCTTTTACATGAAATTCTGCCACAAGGAAAGTATGAGACTATGAATTTTTCATCCGTCCTGTCAGTATCACTGCAGCAAGATTTTACTTTACGCAGGTATGATGGTTTTGGACGTATGGTTGCCTCGAAAAACCCAGAGAATTGGACGGTGGCAACATTCGAAATTTCAGACGTACGAAATATTGGGTGTCCGGAAAATCGGTCATTGACTGTAGTTACATCGATTTCACTGGTTCAGTCGAGGCTGAATTAACAAATGTCGAGTGTAGTATATGCAGCGTTGAACAAGTACCTTGCATGATTTGGCTCCTGGCAGCTGGTGGTTCTTTGTCACTGTCACAGTTGTCCTCGAGACCTGCGAGGAAGACTTGAATGAGTGACACATGCTGAAGCTTGTGCGCAAGTTCCGAGGGAGACACCAAGAATAAACGGTATCGTCACATGGCACGGAAATGAAGCAAGAAATTTCACACAGCAGTCCTGAGCCTGAAACATCAGGAAAGGATTGTTGCACCATTTCATTATCGTCGCTCACAGGGAAGCCCTGCCAAAAACCCATACAGCCAAACCTCGCAATAATAAATTCAATGTGAGCTGTAAATAGCTTCATTACAGTCGACTCTCGCTACAACGAAATTGACAGTGCGTGGGAAAAATTTTGTTGAAGCGAAAATTTCGTTGTAGTGAAATCGAAAAATATAACTGGTAGAACAATGAAACTTTTATGCCTCAATCTTGCGCGCGGGAGTACTGAAACCGCGAGTACTGAAACCATACCTGTCAAGTTTGGAGAAACTGAATCCGGAAGATTTACATAATTACTCGACTCTACTGCGCCCTCGATAATAACGCGCACCCGTTTCCCGGGACCAAAAAAGAAGTGAGACATCGATTGTAACGCGCACCCTCGGGGGAAAAAAAGAAAAAAAAAAAAAGGTCCTTAGTAATCAACCTTCTCACATTCATAAAAACAAATGTCGCACTCGCGTAATGAATGCACTCGCGTAATGAATGCACTCGCATAATAAACAGACCGTCGACTTTGGACCCCTGCAGTCCCTCGAACAGCAGTGCTGTGGCTTTCCCTTTTCACTTGATCCGCGTCGTCTCGAAGACGTTTGGCGCGCCGATTCATAACTCCTGCGTCCCGACAAAACTGCCGCACGTTGCCGGGCCTATCAGCGTGCAAGCGGCGGTGACATCATTTACTCGCAGTGCTGCGTTCCTCCGTGCTATCGCAGTTCCCTCAAGCCCGCTGCCGCGTGCTGCCATGCGTGCTGCGCAGGCTGGCGCAGCTAAACTTAAGCATGATCGGAGATTGCCGCGATGCAATCTCGGACGTCATGGAGCGCGCACAACTGAGAGGCTCGGGCTCAGCACAGATATGAGGGAGAAATGCGATGATGAGCCGTTTTGCGTGCGGTGATGAGAAGCATCTTTTCGTTACGGCCACCCGCGAACGCTACCGAAAGCTGCTGCGGCTGGGCGTCTCAGAGATTGCATCGGCGACATAGCGACTTTGATTGGCCGCAAAACGGCCAAGCCGGCGTGGTATCGTCGGTCTATGCATCATGTGCGGCGACATAGAAACTACAGAAACTATGCGCGCCAAAGACCGCCGCGTCGCTAGTTCGTTTTTCGCCGGTGACCGTTCGACAGTGCTTGAAGCACGTAGGAGGCGGCCATTTTGATGCCGACGGTTCGCACTCGATTCTAACACGCGTATGATTTTTGGACACGTCTTATTGGAGAAATAGGTGCGCGTTAGATTGGAGTAAATACGGTACTTAATGGGGGGGGGGTGCTTGGACATAAAAAATAGTTGTCGACCCTGGTGGAGGAGTTATTGCAATGACATGGACACTGTTAGCGGGTTTTTGCAGTCGCCGTTTTTCTGTACAAAGTCCAACTCGATAACACCGCCTACGCGTCGTATGTTCTACATGCGAGTAAAAGAGCGCTAACGCTGCGGAGAAATGCGGCTGAAGCAGAGATGAAACGACCCGGCCGTCTCCGCCGAACGAACTGAACAAGGCGATAACATCACACCACGCGTGTGATGGCTGCCGTCGCCTGCTTCTCAAGCAGAGAGGAAATGCCCAGCCCTTCTTTCGTCGCGCGAAGGACCAAAAGGGGCGCCGGTGGGAGAGGGGCGGTCGCGCGCGCTGTCTCGACGGGCATCGGTAGACGGCATCAGTAGACATCGGTAATCAACCACGCAATCAACAGCGGCCGTTTCTGGTGGTGCCAACACGCGATTTCGACTTTGTAGACGCATTTTTATCTTCTGAAATGCACCAAAATTTTTCGGATTGTGCTTCCTGCATAGCAAATTGAATTTTCGAGACTGGAGTTGCATCGTCAAATTTCGTTGAAGCGAAACGGCACAAAAGAATGTGTTCGTTGTGGCGAGCATATTTATGCATTGACTCCTATGGACTGCTGACGGGGATCCGAGAATTTTTCGTTGTACCGGAAATTTCGTTGAAGCGGCGTTCGTTGTAGCGAGAGTCGACTGTATACCCAATAGTTTGTTATAAACGCATACCCATAGCACTGCTGTTGTGGCAACACTATTTTCATTTCATTCATATAACTAATATTTACAGGTGTGCAAATGTCAAATTTTTCTAATATGAATATGCAGCTTCAAATATTGAACTGAATATTGAATATCGTGATACAAATGCATGTATAGTAATACTATTTTATTAAACACATTAAGAAAATAGGCTACTGAACTTCCCATGCAATAATATATTGCGATCAGGAATACCATATTTACTCGTGTAATGAGCCCACTTTTCCTTTCCAGAAAAGTTAGCAGGAAATTATCAGTAATTTTCTCAAGGCAGTGCGTACATACTAACAGGAAGAAAGGACAGGCAGAGGGCACTGTCTTCACACTGAAATTTTACTGGTGTTACAGGTGAATATATACTTGAAGGAAAGTGCATCAAGGCACATAACTTAGCACAAGAATAACACATATCAAGTAGCATGCGCACATGTCACCACTGCTACCAATGCTGCCCTAAAACCCAGTGACATATTATAGTTCTTGGTTTGATGGTGCAATCCAGGCTGTGCCAATGCACAGATCACCCAACTGCTTTATTAAATACGCCTCCATAGTTTCCTTCAAGTATTCACCTTCAGTTGCAAGACAGCGCCCTTTGACTCTGCCTGTCCTTTCTTCCTGCTAGGAGCATACGCGCCGCAAAAAGCTTTCATGATGCCTTGAGAAAATTTCGAATACCTCATTCTCAAATCGCGTACAAACGTAAAGAATATAACCTTCGATGAATATACAAAACATTCAAATATTTGCACACTCTTACCGATAATTTCTTATATCTGCATTTGTTATACTGACTTCAACTACTGTATATTCCGAGCTGCTGCTGCTGCTGGGTATCTAAACCTACTTTCATACACAGCAGCAGAATGACACAGGCAATCAATCAGCTCGATAGATGGTTCAACAAGTGGTTACGATAATCAGATGAACCACCATACCCCAACAAACGCGTAGCAACACGAAGGAAATGTCAAGAGGAAGAATTGCGGGGTTACTATGGAAACATATCCGGCAAAAGTTGACCTTTAACCATGGCAATGTTTAGCCATAAGGTGAGCTCTTCTTTGTATATTAAAACCTGTAATTCAGTTTTCACATGTCATATGAGCATAATAAGGCCATCATGGCTTCATTTCTGATCAAGTTAGGTTAAATATCAAGCACGGATGGCAAAATAGATGCCTGAAAAGACGCATGATGATGTCATAGTTTAGTTATACACAAAAAACATCCTCATCTGGGCATGATATTGCAACTGTTTCACATTCAAACAAGCCATGTACACTTGTTATAGTTGAATACAGGTCAAGAAAAAAGCGGCATCTTCCTCGTCAAAGGACCCCTCTCTAGCCAATGGTGACACTCTGTCAATGTGACGTCACGGCAGACCTCCCCTGTGCCAGCGCGGAAGAGGTCTGCCACGACGTCACATTGACAGACCAGCACCATTGGCTAGAGGGGGGTCTTTTGACGAGGAGGCGCCGCTTCTTTCTTGACGTGCACCTGAGTATAGTAAGGACAAACTGCAAAGCAAGTGCACAGTACTGTCTCGGTGTGTCCAGTTCGTCAGCGGTATTAGTTGAGTGATTACTAAACATCAGTCTAGTGTGTTAATAACCACATGCTATGGCAATCTTGTCAGACTGTGGTGCATATCACACAAGTGTTCATGGCAACACAGAAATGTCGGCACTCACCAAATCCGTGCGAATGACCGTGGCCTCCGTTCCCATGCGAGTGAGCATCACCGTGTGAGTGGTTGTGGCTGTGCCCATGACTGTGGCTATGGCTGTGTCCGTGGCTGTGCGAATGCCCATGACCCTCACCTGTGATAAATGACAAAGCTCTAATGACACAATTTGAAAAGACAAATGGCTCAACTGCCATCATTTGTACAGACCTTTTATAAATGTGCCCTTTAAATGACTTTACAGGCAACACTATGGGTGACCATGAGTGTACTATTATCTCAGTAGCTGTAGCTCTGAAGAAAAGCAGTACAGTTAAACCTCCGTACAACAAAGCAAAAATAAATAAATAAATAAAAAGGTGTTTACTCAAATCTATTGAAATTCAATATTTTATATAAGTACAGTCACTGAAAGATTATTCTTTATAAAATGGAAGGTACCACAATAAATGTCCAAATAACAGGAGAACACACAAAAGAAAACAAATTTCATTAAAATTTTTTAAGAAACTGCACTGTGCACATTCAATGCAAATTAAGAAAACCGCAGGCTGGCGGAACTTTCTGGAGCCCTCCAATACTGGACGCATATCATAAATCATATATTGGTTTTGGCACATAAAACCCAACCAGCTATAATCGACAACAAAAAAAAAAACATCAGTTCTGTGGACACCTGTGACAGCGTTTACAATTTGATGTCATGCTGGTAAAGTCCTCATCACAGCAGCTGAATTACGCGTAGAAAGCCACAAAAGACGTGGATTTAACGCACAGTGTAAGGAAAACTATCATACTCAGTCTAGGCAGCACGTAAGGTTACCATCACAACCTTGGACACTGCCCAGAGTCGTCAAACAATGCTCTCCACTTGGCACAATGACAGTGAAATATCAATCCATTGCACGTTTGCTGCAAAAGCTAAAGAACACTAGACTTGCACAAAAACAAGCGAAATGCACCTAAATTTGATTCTTTGTCATGGTGGCCCCGTTTTATATTTCGCAACATTGTACATGCACTTTCAAAAGACCGTGCTGAAAAATAACAGAAAAGGTGTGGACAGGATGGACACTCAGTTGCGACTGAGTTTATACATGGCAAAAAAACCACACACCAGGAACCGTGATTGCACATGTACTGAGGTCTAAAATATAAACATGTAAAGATAAACCAGAAGTGTGCAGACATCAGTACAGTAGAACCTCGTTATAAGGAACCCAGATATAACGAATTATTGGATATAACGAAGCAATCGCAATTCCCCTTGAAATTCCCATAGATGAAATGGATATTGGCTATAACAAACTTATGGCTTCCCCTTCAACTTCGTTATAACGAGGTTTTACTGTACATTAAAAACGATAGGTGCGAAAGTAATATCATCACTGGCTTGTGTGGGAAGCCAAGAGGAAATTGCCAGAACGAAATAACGGGAGCGATGCATGTACTTGTCATTTAATCCACGGGCCAGGAACGTCAACTCCTTATCCTTCAAGTGTACTGGCAGAGTTCTAATACAGTGATTGCTATCGTTGTTTACCTGACGGCCCTCAAGGGTTTTTCTTTCAAGTACGCCCTTGCAACCTCAGTTTCAGACAGAAGCGTACACGTGCAACTTTTAACCTCTCATTAAGAACTGCATATGTTTATATTTTTGTTCTTGTTTTGGCGTGGTGTGATATTCAGACATTAGCACACACGCAATTGCAGTTCCTGGTGGGTAGTTCTTTTTCCACGAATACACTCAGTCGCAAGTGAGTGCATATCCTGCCCACACCTTTTTTTCGTAATTTCTTCAGTGTCTAGTACTTCGCAAAGATGTCAAAACCAACTGACCCAACACTTCAGTGTTTTATACACCATGTCCAAGGAATTGCCTAAATTCCTGTGTAGCATACTAATTATGTGGTGGATAAGGGAAGATCCTATTCAAAAGCAGATGTTCTAAAATACAGTATAACCCAAAGTAATGAGAGTCTGGCTGTTTACATAGCTTTTCCTGCTGACTTCAAGTATCTAATTAGATTTAAAGTGGGTTTCATAGTTTTCGTTCTGCAAAATGAAGATGTATGAAATGAAGGCCATCTTGTCTCCACTTCTTCTACCACTAACTTACAACATCCCTAAGCCAATAGTGTCTGAAACTCTCCCACATCAAATGTACAGTGCAAAATACTTAGTAGTAGAGAGTGCAATAATAAAACATGTTAATAAGTGTGAAAGGTGAAAACCTCGGAATTTGGTTACATGAAATTTGTAGTAGGCTATAAATACATATTCAATAGCAATGCTTGAAGGAGATTACTGTACTTCTCTCGCATGTTAAAGAAAGCATAAGGAAAAACTTTGTCTTGATCCAAGTATCACAACTACTGAAAACACTATGGCCAAATTCAAAATATTGCATATTGTGAACAGTGCACTTTAAGCTAGGACTGAAAGTGTGATAAAACTACACTTTTTAAAATTATTTTCTGCCTAATGAAACCATGCTTATTTTGAGAATGCGGTTCTTGAAACTCGCGCAAATCACAATGGCAAGCAGTTGCACTGTGTCAGCCAGAAGACTCTAGGACAATGTGAATTTTCTTGATTTTAACAGCCACCTTTTAACAGCTGTGCTCTGTAAACACAATTTTAACGAACCTGCAGTTTTAAGTTCAACGTTGATATTTTTTGTCATGGAAGTTAAAAAAAGCTACTTCCCAAAACAAGAAAAAGCTGTATGTCTATAGCAAAATATTACAGGGCACCCACACATTTTTAGGCAGCTACTAGCAGAGCAGCAAGTAAGTGATAGTAGTTGAAAGCATTCAGTCTACTGTAAACATGCTGCACACACACACCTAAAAATCTTCTACTTATGACAGAAGCACCTGTTCCCATCATTTCTGTCACTAGGAATTAATAGTTTTCTTCATACAGCGATGAACAGCATGCTTTGACTTCAGTGACATGGAGAGAGCGAGCTTAGTGAAAACCTAAACATGTGGGAAAATGTTTTTTTTTTTTCTTACCAACTGAGATTGCTTCCAGTACAGAATAGCCTTGCAGGCAACATTACAACTGAGACCAGGCAAGATAACCCGTGGGGTCACACTGTCTATGGCTACTCACGCTTTCCGCTCAGCTACCCAGGTGAAATAACCCCCTATAATTAGCAGGGTTGTTAGTTAATTTTTGGGTTTTATATTTTTTCAGAATCAAGGGGGGGGGGGGGGGGCGAAAATTGGGTGCTATTTCTCCCCACGATATTTGGGGAGGAATTGTGTTTTTCGTTGAACCATTCCGAAATTTATGCTTTTTGGGTTATATTCACAAGTTCAAATTTACAATGACTGCTGTATAGTGTCGACACTGCTGCCTGCAACCTGTGAAATGAAATTTACATCAGTGTAGCTCACTCAAGCCAACTTGATGCAACTTCATTCTCTGGAGGTAGCACACATGCAGCCGCGGATTCCGTGCAGCATAGAAGAAAATGTCAGCATGGGGCATTGAAATTGAAGGCGGAACCAAGTTTACCCCGATTTTCCCGAGACATTTGCAGGGCACGAGAATTGAGTAAAGTCGGGTTTTAGCCGAAAACAGGCACCCCCCCATACAATGCATGCAGCAACACACACACGCAGCGCACTTACCCCCGTGGGAATGCCCGTGTTGGAATGCGAAGATGCCGACCAGGTTGACCAGGAATCCCAGCACCGAAACAATGAAGAGACGCTCATGCTTCACCTCTGGTGGTTCAATGGCTCTCTGGAGAAGGAAAAAAAGAAACACACAGAGCACCACTGTGCTCAACAAGCTTTCTGTGCAAGCACACACACCCCCTGGCAGATGACCAGCAGCCTGTTGCATGATTAGAGAGAGACTGCTTGCAGGCTTTTATGGCACAGACTATGGCTAATGCCGAACAATACTCCAGCTATAGCATACTTAGTATTCTGTTCAAAGGTTACTACCATAACTTGAGGGTAAAGAGTAGGGTAACCTGAGAAAAAAAAGAAAATAAATGTGCCCATTACAATAATATAAGGTAGCCCTCGAAGGTGCATTAGACTTGATGGCAGTCGCCTGTGCGGCAGAATAACAGACAGTTGCAAAGATGAGTTCATCTCTCTTTTTTTTCCCTTCTTTTCCCTTTTTTTTCCCTTTTTTTTTTTCCCTTTCATGAAACGTTACTCCACCTTGCGGGTTTCCGCAGAACTCATTTGCCATAAATGTGTGTTATGCAAGCGGCAAAGCCACCAAAAGCAGTGCTAGAAGCAAATGTTGACACGTGTGTTTCGCACTCGACAAATTTTGAGACCTGTGTTCTCAGAACAAAGTGTTTAGCACTGCATTTAGGACAAGCACAGGGGTGCTTGTTGTGTCTTGTTTTCAGAGTTAGGCACTGGAAACTTCCACTCACCTAAGACAAACCAACTTGCCCAGCAAACAACACTAATGTTGTTTGCTGGGCAAGTTGGTTTGTCTCAGGTGAGTGGAACACCAAACCCCATCTAACGACTACCTCGCAGCACCACCAAAGCAGCAAGGTGTAAGCGAGCCTTGTGCTTGCACGGCGAAACATAGCTCCATATGTAACTGCCATATAATCGGCAGGGGCTAACACACATGAACTTGCCTTGACATGTGCCATGTCACAGCGATATGTGATACGCTATTTGCACTTCAGTTGAGCGCTGCATGCCTTCAGTTACTGTATTGTTAACTGCCGGTAATTTTGGTTACAATTACCAGCCATGACAGCTTAGTGGCTAGATCATAGCGTGCGAAGCTCAAGGTCGTGGGACTGAATCCCAGCAGTGGTGGCCGCATTTTGATGGGGATGGAATGCAGAAAGCACCCGTGTACTCGGACTTAGTTGCACATTACAGAATCCCACCTGGTCACATTTACACTGAAGCCCTCCACTACGGGGTGTCCCTCATAATAACACCTGGTTTAGGCATGTAGAACCTCGTCAATTATTATTATAATCTTAGCCGCAACAAAACATAGCAGCCCCCATGCAGGACTCGTCACCCTCCTCGGTCCAAACTCGTGCTTGCTCCACTGCCCTGTCAGCAATAAATAAATGGTGAAATGTGCCAGTGCTTTGTGTCAACTCAAGCTGAAGACAAAGCATCAGGTGTGTCTGTCCTGCTGTGCCTGCCAAGCCTAAAGCAACAAGTATGCGAGTGCTTCTTGGAGAGGATGCAAAATTACCACAGACTCTTTGTTATCGAAGCATCAATACACAAATTATTATTATTAAATTATTCATACAAGAATTATTTATCCCTGCTATTAGTGCCTTGTCAAGTCTACAAATAACAACCGATGAAACATTAAGATAATATATCTACATAGATACACTTAAAGAAACTATGTAGACTGCATTATGCAGTCAGTTGGCTGATACGGTCATTGAATAGTAACTGCTTAAGCTTTTGTGAAAACCCACGAGGGCTAGTGGTGCAAGGATGCGCAATAAGTTTGCGTTTTTCATTTCAGATATTTCAAAATTCTATCAGACTCTGGCAGCGGAGGCGCCATAACGCTCAGCTCAACAGTATCGCCACGGATGGCAGCTTAGTGTGGGCAGAACTGCAGTCTCACCTCAACGGCCTCGGAGAAGATGAAGAACGCGATGAAGAGCAGGAAGAGGCCGTTGACAAAACCTGCAAGAACTTCTGCACGCACGTACCTGCGCAGGACACACACAGCTGCTGTAACACAATGATGGGTCAGGGTTGAAGGCATACCAAGCCGACTACTGCCATCAAAGGGGCACAAGGAGGAAGATTAAATTATTATTGTTCTAAGTAGTTAAATCTGGTAGTATATGACTGGTTGGTAAGAGAGTTTCAAAATAAACGCCAAGTCTTACACTTTTTCGAAACCCAACCAGTAGAAACACTCACCCATAGGAAAACCTTTCATTCGCTCGCCACTTTGTGATGACTGAAGCTGCCAGGCCAGCAAGCAATGCGGTGCAATCGAAGAACATGTGGAATGAATCTGAGATGAGGCCCAGGCTGAAAAATCAACACAACGTGTGTCACTTCACAATGACCAAGCAGTACACTAACAAATGTGTGCAGAGTGATACTAACGAGCATATCCTCGCGGCATGCACATAGTAGTCTGCTACGGGATTTGCATTCTGAACAAACTGCCATAAGACAACCTCTATGACACGTTATGTATCTGCTTAGTAGACAACATCACAACGCTTCAGTGGCAGAGAAACGATTCTTACTTCAATACAGTAAGACCGTGTTATCAGACACACTAGAGGGAACCCGGGAAACATGCCTCTTGCAATCAGTCTCCTGTAAACAAACTCTGTAAAGAAAGACACTGAAGAGCCGGACTAGATCACTTTGTTATGCATCATCACCAAAGTGTGTTTACATACGGTTACAGGAAATTCCTCAGGGTGGCTTAAAGAAGCCATTCACAGCACTAACAAAAGGGTAAAGGACCAAGGGCTCGTTTTCTTTGCTAGACGCAACCACATAAATCTAACAAACAATGAGGCCACTGAAGGCATACGGGAAGTTATTTGTACCTTATAGCTGTAGTCTAATAATTATGACACAAACGGAGACAAATGTAAAGGAAAGTGAATGCAGATTGTATTAGTTCCTTCCTAAATGTGGAGGTAAAGCACTTCACTCTCCAATCTGCGCCATTGCTCACACCAGTGTTGAAGCAATCTTTGACACTCATCAGATTCAAGTGCCGACAGTTTCCGCCATCCAATGTCCTCAATGTCCACTACGTTTTAGGGGCGAAGCTCCTCTTAGTCTAGCCTTGTCACGCGTCAGTCGTCAGTCGTCAGGCGTAACCCGCGTGCCGCTCGCCCTCGGCGTTCGCCTCGGCGCGTGCCTCTCTCTCTCTCTCTCTCTCTCTCCCGGCGCTGCCTCCCGGCGCATGCCTCTGCTGTCTTGTGTGAGAGAGAGAGAGAGACAGAGAGAGAGCGAAAGGCGCACGTTGGCTATGGAAAAGCTCTTTCTTAGAGGAACGCTGTACCAGCTCGCAAAGAAGGAGAACGCGCCTTCACCCGCGAGAGACAACGTTGGCGCAGGCAGCGTCTCCTAGCGAGTTTCTTGATTGAGAAATACCGACTGCTCGCATTGGAGAAGCGTTCACCGGCAACCCATATATATGTATATATATAGGCACTGACTTGCAATGAAGTGCCGGTGGGAGATTTCACTTGTGCATAGTTGAACCATGAGGATTCGTAGCGTGCGCGTTAACTAATTTAATCCAGAACTCGGCACGATCTACGATGAACCTCCCGAGCTTCGCCCACTCACCATCATTCACTCCGTGGATATGCTGTAATTTTTCTAGTTTGTCTTCAGGGGGACATACACAATTAAATTGCAAGGACCGCAAAATCTCTATGGTTTTCGAAGCACACGAGTTCCAACAACTAAAGCTAGAAATATATGTGACAGCCATAACCACAGCCACTTCTCTGCCAGTGCAAAGGTGTTGGCTGCAATAATCATTGGCCATACTAAATTCCAATTTATATTCTCCCATTTTTACAAGGCTAATGAAACTGCAAATTTTTTCTCAGGTGTTATCATTGAAGGAATCATAAAACATGTCACCACCACAACTCTGCTTATCTGCAGCACACATTTCACTTCGTTTTGCTTGCATAATTATGGCAGTGACATCTGTAAAAGAGTGTGGCTGCAGGGTTGCAGTGGGAAGGCAGCTACAGCTAATGTTGAACACAAGTTGTATCTGTTTCAAAGTGGCATAAGTTGTTACTCGGTGAGTGAAATGTGAAAGCGTATGCCTCTTTATACTGTTATCTACATTTAGGTTAAGTTTATTGAGTAACTCTCGTTTACCCCCATCATTTCACAATGTTATCTTGTTGCATTTCAATCAAAGTTTCCTCTTCACTAGCAGGCAAGAATATTGTTTTTAATTATCATTGCAATACAGGCAAACCTGCTTGATTTAAAAAATAAAAAAGAGACGGTATGCAATAAGCTGCGACAACCATTATTTGCAGAATTCAGGCTCTCAGTTCACACAACTATCACCATCGCCACCGGGGCTCTCCATTTTACACTTTCATGTGCGAGTTGATTCCATTTTATGCATGGGAGCTCTTTAATTGTGTTGCTCCATCTGACTTTTTGTCTGCCTTGGCTGTGTTTCCCATCGCTTTGGTAACCACGCAGTCACCCACAATTCTGTTAACATTACCAGCAAACCTAGAAAGACTCTAGCAATGAACTAAAAAGAGTTCTTTGATGCACTAGCAGACAACCACTGACACTGTTCGTGTGAACAATGGGAAAACAATGTGAGAAAACAGCTGCCGCCCTCCTCCATTTCTTTTTAAAATTCTTTTTGCTTGCCTTGTTCTGCCACCATTTCCTCGCTAGAACATAAAGCAGCATGGAAACTGGACAATAAGAATCAACTTGGAGAGAGACAAACTCATTCCATTCCTGGCTGGCTTTCGCAACATGCTTTCCAACAATACTAAATAAACCCCTTAGTACACCATTCGTTTTCTACCATGCAGTGCAGAACACCGTTACAGGAACACGAGGACATACAGCAGCTTGCAAAGCGTGCAAGCACACGGCTTTGTGGAAGATTCCTTGAGTTTCGTAGTGCCGGTGACTTTCCAAATACCTACACAGCGCACTTGCACAGCTGCAGCCAGCATCAACAATGATAACGCCTGGAAAGTGAGAGCCGCTGATCCCTTTAAAGGTGGACCGCAACACTTGTGAACGTAGTCAGAAAATGATACCAATCAGTCGTAGAGGCTCCTGTATGAACATATTATTCCACTGCGTGCACCAGCGAAGCTGCAATTCGGTTTCGAACGCAGCTGGGAAGTGCCTGCTCGGCACCAACTAAGCTGCTTGATGCAGAAATAGCATCAGTCGGCCTCATGATCATGGAAAGATCCTATACAACGCTTTATTCGCTTGTTTTGCAATCAATAAATAAAGAAAATGTATGCGTATATCTTTAAAAAGACCCGAGAAAAGTCAAGCAGCCTAGTCAATGCTGCCAGCGGTGCCATTTGTTCAAAGAAGAGCAGGTAATTTTCAGTTGTGTTTGAAACCAGACCGCAAGTTTCATGGTGCATGCAGTGAAACAAATAACACCTGGCTCGCGCGTTCACGGGAGCCTCGACGACTGATTAGCACCTTTTTCCGGCTATGTTTAAAAAGTGTTACAGTGCCCTGTAAAAGGTGGGCTGCACTGCACGTATCACAGTTGCGGCAGGAATTCACAAAGGGTGGCGGTCGGTGCTGTGCTCCAGGTTTCAACAACGCGCCACGGCTCATCTTGGTCAGCCACCAGCTATATACCATATTACACGCACACTTATGAGTGCCGCCATCTTGGACTGATAAGCGGCCATTTTGTACTTGTTATAACTAAACTACCGGCACTGTGATAGACTCATATACGCGTGATAACGGACGTACGGATGCATTTGTGATTTCATAATGCCGTTAATTTGACTTGACAACACTCCAACACCGAGAAACCACTAGCGTAAAAACCCAGAATGGCGGCACACGTGAATCGTAAATAAAATCATTTATAGTCCATCCTGCGGAGGGACAGTCATCTCTCACTCAAAATCATGCGCGAAAAATTTTGCTCAGGAAAACAAAGCAGCGTATGCACAGTTGAACCCCTTTACAAGAGACATCGATATAAGAGAGAACCGGGTATAGGAGACATCACTTACTCACACATGTGGCTGCTCCTTTTTTAATAGACATGCTTCGGAGAACAGACGGTTATAAAGCACAAAATATCATTACATTTTGGTCAACAGTCTCGCTTGTAGCAGATATTTTACCAATAAATGCGACACTGTTGGCTGTGAAACTGCAGTTAACGCATAGTTGTCACAAAGGGAAATGATAACCAAGTAACTGCGACAGTGTTGTCGTGGAGAGAACACAAATTGTGTTAACACAGTGCACCAGGCTAAACATCTGCAAGCAAAATATTCACTGGTTGTAACATTAAGACAAATGGTATATAACAAACCCTTTGTAATACACTGCAGCCTTCTTTGTGGTCAATTCAGTTACAGTGTCAACATATTCAATATAAGCATTGTCAACAAGCCACAGTGGTCTAGTGGCTATGGTACTCAGCTGCTGATCCGAAGGTCGCGGGATCGAATCCCGCTGCGGCAGCTGCATTTCGATGGAGGCGAAACGTTGAGGCCCGTGTGCTGTGCGATGTCAGTGCACGTTAAAGAACCCCAGGTGGTCAAACTTTCCAAAGCCCTCCACCACAGCGTCTCTCATAATCAGAGCTGGTTCTGGGACGTTAAGCCCCACAAATCAATCAATCAATCATCAAGCATTGTCAAAAAAGTGCAAATGTGGCACCCTGCTTATAAAATGCTCCTTGTATATAAGGGACAGAAACTGCTCCCATGTGCGTGTCTGCTATAAAGGGGTTCAGCTGTGCTACTAGTAGTGCACAATGGTGGGGGGGGGGGTCAATGGGTATGGAGAACTAAATAAAAGAGTCACCTGTTGGTCCATACTCCGTACAAGAGCTCGACAAATGCGAAGGACAAGTTGAGAATGAGGAACAGGAAGAGATTGCGTGACGCCTTGTCCGAGAAGATCAACCTGCGGCAAGGACCACAACATGAAACAATGCAGGGGGCTGCACTGAAGAAATGTCCAAAATGGACAACAGTGCTGTACAGCTGAACTTCGATATGATGAATTATTGGTTATAACGAATTAGATAAAAACTGTATAGCTAATAAGACAGTGCTATAATACATACTTGGCACCGAATTATCAGATACACAAAGCTATATTTACGTCACACTGACTTCACAATATCGATGCTCGATTGTGGCTCTCTTCTTCGGTCGCATCAGGTTTGACTGTTAAGAGAACAGCATTAAGTATTCAGTTAATGGCCAAGTGCAAATAAGCTTCACTTTGGCTATACATGTGAGTTGTATATAAGGCAATCATTCTGAAGCTTACAGGGTCTATAATGATCTAATTATCTTTTTAACATCTCAGAGCACTTTAGCAGACATGCTTAATGTTAGACGTCCTTTCAAAGAATGAATTTGCCACTTCTTTATGTTCTACACCATTTTAACCAGGTAATGGCGGCGGCTCTTTCCTTTTCCCAGTTTAAAAGAGTGTAGCCACCAAAACTGGACGACAAATTGGCCGTAGCATAAGCTTCACAGACTTACACGAACCGCTATGACAATTTTTGACTGACAACCACCAGCTCAAAGGTGATTTCTTTGAATTTTAGGGCCTGAAAATAAAGTGTGGCTCCCTTTCTGCACTCACTGTGATAGCCATCAACAAAACGTCCCACCGTAGACCAAGAAGAGTGACACTTGAAACGTCTACAACAATAATGATGTGTTTGAGAAGGCCTTGGTAGCAAGGAGGGAGAACACAACGCATCGGATTGCTGTCATCACCGCTTCAGTAGTCCACATGATGGTAATGTCCCTCGATACTGTCACATGGTCGCGATGATGAAAGACGCTGAATTGCCGAAAGGGCCGAACAATAATGAGTGTTACAACAAAGTGAAAAAGGCTGCTGATATGAAACTAACAAAAAAAAAAGTGTGCACACCGACAGACTGCCGCGTTGTCGCTCCCGAGTTTCCCACTCCTTAGCAGAATTTTTTAAATCGTGAACTGCACCATGTACAATGTGTAACATAAGAGTACTGGCACACATAATCGTACGCATGCCAGCTGTTACCATGGTCCCGAACGAGCAGCCTTTTCTCAAGCAGACAATGTTAGAATGCATAACATCATGGCCAGCTCGCATTGCGCTGTGGTGAAAACACCCATTCTTACACCTTTCGTGCCACGATAGGCCTCTGCCCAAAGCCCAACAGTGGATTTTTTTTTTCTTTAGTACAGTACAAGCAAAGTTCACTGATGCAGCTCGATTTATTCTGCTCTTTCATGCACATTTAATGCCTCTTTTGATTCAAGTTTCTTTAAATGAGAGATCACGAAGAGCTCCCGTGTATTTCGTAGCATTGGCAAAACTGACAGGTGGCAAAGGTCCCAAGTGTTGCTGACATCGCTGTTACAGCACTCTCAATTACTCACTCGTCAAGCTCCACAATGTTCAAGTTTACCATGTGCAAGCAACATTGAAATAGCTGTTTTTATTACTTGTGCACTACTTAAATTATCAAGATTAGACAATGATGCAACCTAGTTTCAGTTAGCTTTGCAACTACTGAGGCTTGAATACGGAAACTGCAAATATTGCCAAGTTCAACGTAAATAAACTATAATCATGTGCATAACGGACGTTATACAGTGAAACCTCATCGACACAACTCCGCTAAAACGTTTTTCGGCAAAATGTTTTTTCCCCCATCCAGTACACCAGAGGCACAATGTATTATCATGTGGTTGATACAATTTTTGAACTATATAATTATTTTCTGGTTCTCGTGAAGATCGTATCAACGAGACACCACTGCACACACTAACCTGAGTTTATCAGATATGTCAGTTTAGTTAGACATGACGGAAACCTATGCTCCGTGTAGTTCACCTAATACCCCCGTCACATTGGCACTCAAAGGTCTTTTAGCTAAATACTCCTCCTGAAATGCCAATATGAAAAAGGGGCGATCTCCTCTCCAGAAGCTGAGCTTGTGGATCTATTTTATGGTTAAAGAAGTGTAGCATCAAATGCACTGTGTGCCCATAGTTATTATTTGAAAGCTAGTGTCACATTTTTGCTAGCACGTTTCAGAGTAAATGCCATGTGCATGCTGCGCATGACCACTGCACATAAAAGTGTTGTTGCATGCTTGCGTGACAGAGGTATACAATGGATGCTCAGTTGCGCTGATTCTTTTAGAAGCTGTGGTTGCATATTCACCTCAAAACACACCTCCCCGACCTAAGACTTCCCACCACAGGAAAAAAAGGAAAGAAGAAACTCCCGACATGTTAAGTGGAAGCCCTCACTGGTAAGTTTGTGCTTAGAATCAACGCCTTAGATACATGCTCCCTGCCCAGGCGTAAACTGTCTCTTTAGAAAATTTATGTTGGCAAGTGTGCCTGAAACTGCCTGAAAAGAGTACAGGTGTCGTACAGACAACAGGGATGCCCTGTCATGCGAAGTTTTAGCCGGCTCGCTTGCAAAAATGAAACTGCCCGTGTGTCAGCTATCGGTTGTTTTTGTCCATAGTGATCTTGCACTGTGGCCATGCGATAGTTAGATCGCCGAGTATATTTCTAATGGCATTCTACTAGAGTAAAGCGAATTAAAAGGGCCACTACGTAGACGTGGGCCGGACACCTGCACAATTTTCTGTCGCCCTCGTGTGTGAGGAGATTCCTTAGCGCGTTCTACATTTTTTTCCACTCTACAACTTGGAAGACCTCGGGAACAATGTCTAACCCAGAGTGGGAGCCTCGCTTCGAAGGGAGTGACTGGTTACGCGCTCCGTGCACAATCGTTACAAACAGACGCCCGCGAAATAAATCGCGGCAATAATGACTGAGACTTTCGTTTGTCGATGTACCGAACACTGCAGTGCCGCTATCGCGATTGAAGTTTCGCTTCGTCGGCCAAGGCGAGTAGCCTCAGTATGCAAAACCAGGTTGCCATCTGACACCGGTTCAACCGGTGCGCTCTTTTCCGAGAAGCTGGCAGCTGTAGAGCACCGCGGTACAACTGCGGCGGTGCTTTCTGAGATGCCGGTGTGCCTTATCTGCGATCCCCGAGGCAAAGCAACTCCGCAGCCCGACCATATGCCCGCAACGAGCGACAGCACGCCGAGGAGCTAAAGCCACGTCGCCACCGAACCTGAACCATCCTTGCAGTCGTTCCTTGAAACGTAGCCCGCGCCGCGCTCTGAACTCCTTGTCGTCGGCATGTAACGGCAACATCGGGTCTGTCCGCTGGGCCTTCCGAGGGTCGCCGTCGCTGCTCGGTAGTACGTTTCCTCGGCCGACGTGTGCGGAATTTCGCTCGTTGCCTCAGAGCTGACTGAATGGGCGATCGCCGGACATATCGACAGCAAGCGGCAGCGGTGGCCGTCTCTCGGCACAGCTGCTGAGTAGGCGTGCCGTGCAGCCGGCCTCGTGACGACAGTTTCGCTTCTCACTTTAGTGCGCCGTCATAAGCGATCGTACGTGTCACAAATAATCTTTTTCAAACTTATTAAGTAATTTACAAACCTCTTACATCATTCAGCGATGTTTGAGTGCAGTAATAAAAATTCCTTATGTTGATAAAATGCAAACTTAAAACGCAAAATTTGTAGACATAACACAAAGTATATTCGTATATTTGTAAAGTAATATATAACGTTAGATTTATTGTAACTATAATGCGTTTTTTTAGCTAACTGGTCTGTGCGAAACTATTGACACAAAAAACACAATTCAGCACGTCAATGATTGATTTGGTCGTCGATTTCACACCGCACTTTCTCAGTTAGTCGCGCGACGTTGTGCGCGTTCTAACGCTCGAGCTGGGCCGTCCCTGGAGACCCAAATTCTATTCGGCGCCTTTTAATGCCTCTGAAGCGTCCGTGCGTCGCGTCAACGCCGGCACAGCCTGAGACCCGGGGATGCGTTACTGCGCCTGCAGATTGCTGCACCGTGCGGTGGCCGTGGGGAACCGGCCCTCGGCGCTATCATCTGACACGCTCTCACTGACCGGGTGGTGTGACCGGCTGCTGCGGCCGCAGGCCGAAACATGTAAGCGCGGCGGCGAGCGTGCGATGAAGCAGATCTGGAGAGTGGCCCTGCGCAGAAACTACGCGAGCAGCCATGCCAGTTTGCCGTCCGTGAGGCATCGCGCCGGGACCGCCCGGACCGGTAATCTGCTGTTGGCCTCGATCCGGTCGGCCTACTACCCCGCTTGCCGCGGCGCCGTGCTCTCGAGCCGCCGCCTGGGTGGTGTCGCGCCGCCGGCCATGCAGTTCTCGACCACGACCAGCTGCAGCGCGACCGAGTTCGGCAGCAGCGCCGAGGAGCCCGTGTTCCGGCCCCGGCGCGCTCTGGTGCTCACCAAGTTCTCGCGCTACGAGTTCGAGAAGCGGCGCCACGCGCACCTCACCGAGGAGCAGCTGGTGCAAGATGTGAGTCTTCTTTGTGGCGCTCCACTTCGTCGCCCGAACGGATTTCGAATGTCACGCGGCGCCGTCACAGACCCCGCAGAGGCGGCTGTGCCGCCGCCGGGTGGACCGTGAAATTGCACGCCTCCCCGTTCCTTCCCGTCTGCGGGTTTGCGAAGCAAACCCCGCTCCCCGGGCTCTTGTACCCAGTTTGTACGGCCCTCGACAGCATTTTTGGTGCCGCTTTTGAGTGCCGCGACTTTCTGAAAAAAATGGATTTCACAACTACACCGTGTTTAACCTCATTTGTATTCAGCGGCGTGGCCCCAAAAAAAGAAAGAAAAGGGGGTGGCAGTCACGTATCAGACAAGCGGGACTCTCTTGAGTGCGTATACACACATATATATATATATTTGCGCTGCCTTTTCGGAAAAAAAAATAAGTAAAGCTACGTGTGATGGCTGACAATTGGCCCTTGGAGGATGTTTTATGTAGCGAAATTGCACAGTCTTCACTGTGTCAAGGCTTCCTGTAAGCAGGGGCTTTCTTTTGAAAGACTCCACACCTTGTTGTCTTGGGGTCATTCATGGCTGGGGAGAGATAAGGGGAATTCCAGCAGTATCACGCTACCCTGATGGCACTTCACTCGCCTGCTCTGGAAAAATGGCAGGCAACGCTGGATCAATCATTACAGTCAGTGTCTGAGCAAAGGAACATATCAGAAAGCATGCCCGGCCAGCATGTGAAGTGCGGCTATGTTGTGAAAACCATTGTTCAATGTCATATGCACTTTTGCCCAATGGTGAACTTATCGTGTTGCTGAACTTTTGAACACCTTAACTACACATGGATTACGCCCGGATAGCATGTCTCCTCGCTCCTTTTTCACTCATTTCATTTCGCTAGATCCCACTGTGTAATTGCAGCGGAGCATGAGTATGTGTGTATATATATATAAATGTACATATGCGTTTATTACTTGTATACTTCGAATTTGAGTCTGATGTGGTCATTGCGTTGCTTTCTCTTATTTGGTTGCGATTGCCACATGTAATTTCTAAATCTCATAACATGTACGCCTATGCTAGTGTATTACCCTTTCCCTTATTTCCATACTTATGCAAAGTGCTTTGACTTGTATTAACATGTTATCTACCTATAGTCAGTGCTGCGCACTGTCGAACTGTAACACAGGGGGCCGGGCTTAGTCAAGCTGCAGTAAGGCAGCTTTTTCCCGCAACCCCCTTTCTCCTTGCCGAGATGAAATAAAGTTTTGATTTGATTTGATTTGAAAAGCAATTGCATAAACATATCTCAAATTAGAGGCTGCAAGCATGAAGTTGTGTGTGCAAACAGTCTGCTCGTATTTAGCTAAATTTGACGTTTATACATTCTGTACTGCTGGCTGCGATAACTGTCTTCGACATGGCATCAATGTGACGACCTGCCACACACACATACAAAAAAAAAAAAGCTTTACGACATGAGATGTGGGAACATTACTTCCTCCAATGCTAATTGTGGTATTTGAATGAAACGTGTTGTTCATGTTTATAACATACCACTTGGCTATAGCATGCAACTCTAAAAATCAAAGTGTGTTCCAGTTTGAGTTCTGGTTTAAAAAAAAAAGAAATGTGAGGAGGCTTGGCCAACGTTTATAGGAATCCAAAAAGCAGACTCCTTGCACTAGCTAATTGTGCATTTTGACAGAACATGCCTGGAACTAGATAACAGCTTATCATAGAAATGATAACACTGCTTTGTATTGGAAAGAAAAACTTGTGTAGGCAAGCTTTTGCAACTTCCCTGACTTATTGGAAACGAATATCCATGATGTTGCACTGTAACATTCGATTGTTGTAGTGTTCATAAGAGCTTTAATTTTTTTTTTGTTGTTGTTGAATTTTTCTGACAGGTGTATATTTTTTAGATGACATTCATTAGATGACATTAGTGTTATTTATTGGTGTCTCTTCGCAACATAGATTAATTGCATGGACAGAATTGAAGAACTGAAAAAGAATGGGTAAATGTAATGAAAATGTATCATGTTACATGAAAAAGGACAGGATGTGGCACAAGCAGTTGCTAGGTCTGAAAATCTAGTGTGAGTGTACTTAGCTTTCTTTGTGCAAGAGATAGTCAGCTTATTGTGTGCATAAAATGTTTTGCCTGCAAAACTGGCAGCCTGTAGTTATCTTCAAACTTTTCCAAGTGGAACCTATCCAGCTGAGCCTGTAGTGTTCGGACAGGTGTTATTGACGTCAAAAGACATTGTGCATTCTTGATTCTTGTAAAAACGACGGTAAGCTCTTCCTTAGTTAACTAAAGCATGCAGCACTTCGTGCCTTGATTTAGCTTTGTTGAATGCTTTTCAAATGAGAGGAAGCAGCTGATGATGGCTGCCTGATTTGTTATTCCATATTTCACCAAATATCTGACCATGGATTTAAACTAGATAAAAATAAGAGAGTAGCATTTTGCACATGCATGCTGAAGCATGAGAGTTTGAGAGAGAGAATGTAACATTCTGTGGCATAGGGATAAGAATTGAACGCACCTGTTGTTTGTGAACTTTGATTTTCCAGGTCTGTTTCTGCTGATGTTTGTTGGTAACAGCAGTGCCTTAAGATTCCTAAGCAGTCGAGGACTGCACGTTAGGAGAGACTTACTTTAAATAACGTTTCAGAATGTGCTTACTGTCAAACATACACACACATGCTAGAAGAGAGGGACCATTTCAGACCCCTCACAGATGGTTTTATTTTCTTCTGACTGTGCACTCTAGCAAGAGAGGAGGAAGTCTTGTAAAGAGCGAGACGCTGTGCACGTCTCCACAAACAGATCCTTACCAACTCGCCCAAAGTTCCACCGTTTGCATGATGTGACTTTCCCTATGGAGGAATTGGGACTGCTTGAGGTGTAATTGCCAGCAGTTTGAAAGGATTTCATAAAAATCATACTGCACAGTTCTAATCATTTTGTAAATTTTTTTTTGTAAATCTCCATATTTTGCAGCTGTGTCGAAAACTCCCATGATATGGCCTTCCGTGTGATCAGACCACTGTTTTAGCACACAATACAGCAGTATTGAAACTGTTTTTTTTTTTTTAATTTGAAGTTTGAAAGGTATAAGAAGGCAGGTGGGGTATATTCACCTCGATGACTTGAATGTGCTCTCTCTTTTTGCATTGTTCTTTCTTATACCACATTGTTTTTGGGCCTAGCTGCACCATTTAATAATAATACTCGCGATATAGTTAAAGAAGGGATGCTGTCTTCAGGAACATATTGAAGGAACAGTGCCAAGGTGGTACGTACAACAGAATAAACAGAATGTTCTTCCTTCTGTTGTCCGTATCACTTTGGCACTGTGTTTTCAGTATGTTCTGGAAATGTTATCAATTGGCCTGGAGGGGGGGGGGGGGGGGGGCTATCAATTGCTCTACACTATGCTGTCTTCTGCAGCCCTTGTTGGGAGCACAGCTCTGGGTCTAGGGGGAAGGGAGTGAAAGAGTAGAAAAGCGGGGCAGCTATAGCGGACGGCTTTAGTTTTTTTTTTTTTCTTCTTCTTTTCGTGTGCGTGTGCTGACATAGGAAAGTACACTGGCCACTAGCATTTTGTCGCTCTTGGTGTGCTCTGCAAGTTTAGTCTCTTTTTCTCCCCCTCCCTCCTGCCTCCCTCCCATCCCCCACCCGTGCTGTCACCATCTTCGGCAAAGCTGGAGTCCCGGGGCTCGGATTACAACAGCCTTGTCCACCACCACAAGATCCACACCAAGAACCGGGAGCTTGTGGTCAACACTCTCAGGCAAGCCCCGCATCATTTCTATAAGCTCCGTGCAGTAGAGTTTTCCGTCTGCGACAGCAGCGCCAGAATGCACAGCCTGGCAGTCGGAAGCAAAATTGGGTGGTTGTGGCCAGACAATACACAAACGTGGCATGCGGCTCTTCCACCTCTATGACAGCCAGGTCTAGACCGCACGTCCCACTTGTTTTTTTTTTAAGACATGCACTTTAAACCTGCAGTGGACTAGATCCAAGGGGGACGCTAGTGTGCATCTCATTTTTCTTTGTAGCTCGGCCGAAAAATAGCGAAGGAATGTATGCATTGAAGTTGCCTTCACCGTGCCTGCCCTGTGGGGAAAAGGTGTGTGCACATCTTGTAATCTTTGCACCCTGAACAGCCAAAGTCGGAGGCACGGGGCTGTCTGATGAGAGCTACATAGCACCTGCTGGTCTGTGAATGCAGCCCGTAGTCGGAGATGACTTTAGAAGTCTGCGGTGTTTTACACATCAAAGGCGGAAGAACACGAGCCTGCACCAATGGGTGGCATAGCCTAGACTGACGCGATGCCCCATGAGAGTTGGTGACTGCACCCACAAAGCACAACCAATGCATCATGCCAACTGAAGACTGAAATATAAAAAGTATGTTTTTAAATCTACTTGCAAGAAATAGCGCCAAAAAATTACTGAAGGAAAAGTCAAACCAACTGGCCTTGCTGTTCTGAAGCATTTTCTTAAATCTACAATGTCAGCATAATGTCGTGGTGCAGAAATTTTGACTCGGTGTTAAAAAAGTTCAAGTTTGGCTGTTGTCGTCTTTCCAGGTTATTAACATGTAGCTGTAAAGCTACCAAACGTGATTTTCAAACAATGCTTTGTCAGTGTTTATTGATTTTATTGTGTGTGGCTTTAACCCAGCGCATTGTAGTAAACACTGAAGCTGTATGACCCAGAGAAAGAACATTTGGAGCAGCATTATGAGAGTGTTGCAGCAACACTGATCATGAACGTTTGTGTTTGTTTATTGTTATTATTGCACGCGTTGTTCTGAGCGTTAAATGAAGGCCCACACAGCTGCGCTGCCTTTGCTGTGCACACAGCCAACTGTCGTGCAGCACTAGTGACACGTCCCTTTGTCTCAGTCTGTGGCACTTGTGACGAGCGCTGTCACTGAGTGCTGATAATGGGAAGGGCAGGGATTGGATGTGTTTACCTTCGCTTGTCACTCAGTGCATTTCGGCTAATCTGCAAAGCAGCTTAAGTGCAGTGTTCTCCGGTCAGGTTATCAAGCTTGTTAAGAAGTGCATTGGAATGTTCTTTGAGTAACACTGTGATCTGAGCACACAACTAGCAGAAGTAGCAATATGGATGCAAGGGCTGGCTAGTTGCTAGTCGTGTCACTGTTGCGGTATAGACCATTTTATGCATCTTCTTCAGTACCATCGCCTTGGGCTGTGAACATTGCTGTTACGTGTCTGTAGCATCTGAATGGATGTGCTAGCATTACCTGAATGGATAATGTTACCATAGACGAATATACATGAAAACAACTCAACATAATCGCGTGTTATGACCGTGCTAGTTTTGGGTCACAGTGCACAAGACTGGGGAATAATTCGTACAACACCCCGAGATGGTGGCATCCATAAGTCTTAAATAAAATCTCCTGATAAATGGTATGCATAGACATGCCATCAGTTGTGAAGTCTTTACCTTTGCTCTGTGTGTCTTATTAATATTGTTACGGTTCTCCACTTTGTATACCTCCTCCTATTCTCCATGTTACAACATTGCTGTGGTGATTGTAATCAAGAAGGGGCATTAATTTTGCTGGCACCACCAGACGTTGCCACTGAAGGCACCAACTGAGCAATGACGCTGAGTTAGCTGTTGTGGTGGAGCAGTGGTTACAGTGCTCGGCTGCTAGCCTTAAAGGCACACTTGTGATGCCAGCCGTGGCAGTCGCATTTTGATGGAAGCAAAGATGCTAGAGGCCCAAGCACTTATATTTAGGCGCGTGTAAAGGAACCCTACGTGGGCACAATTTCCGGAGCTTTCCATTACAGCATGCCTCACAATCTCATTGTAGTTCTGGCATGCGAAACCCCAGCAGTTATCAGTAAGCATGAATTGCGGGGCAGTTAACGTTGTTGGTGGTGTAGCACCAAAGTTATTTTATATCTGTGCACCACCTTCTGCAGCAGGGGTTTATCCAGGATTTTTCAATTTTCAAGGAACATCACCCATGGTGTTATGAGAGTGGGCAGGGAAGGGGGGTGGATTGAGGATCCACCTGGGGTAGGTAGGGTGGGGAGTGCTGGTGCAGGGTGTTGCATAAATCCGTGATGTGCAGAATGATTACTTGTATCAGTGCGGACCGGCGGGCTAGTTGGTTTAACATGTTTGAAAACAGGAAGCGGCACCAGAACAGAGGAAACAGAAGCATAGAAACACAGGCAGAGTGTTTTATTGCTGCAATGCAGTATGATTCTTCACTTACGTTTCGTCTGTTTTGGCACTGTTTTCCATTCTTGAGCATTGCTTGTACTGACTGATTTCATTTGTAGCTTGTTCTCACGAAGATGTGCAATGACAATGCGCCTTCTGCTTTAGCAGTGCTTGTTCGACCACTGAAAGTCGAAGGCATTGGCACAGACAATAAGATAGCAGTTTGCTCAAGGCATGAAGCTTTCTTTCCCTCTTGTTGGGTTCAGAGGCATACTGCTGTGAACATGCAGTGCTTTGTGGTCGCAGGGAGAATGGCATCGAGACTCGCCTTAGTGGACCGGTTTGACTACACAGACAGCAACATCGACTGGGCAGACGTGATCTTCACGACAGGTGGCGATGGCACATTCCTCATGGCAGCCAGCAAAATCCACACGCGCGACAAACCCATCATAGGCATCAACAGTGATCCTTCCAGGTTAGTCGCGTCTGAAAGTGTACAACTCGGCAAAAAGGGCTCAAAATTTGCTGCTTTAGAGTTTTTAAGCTGTGTTTGTATTACCCGACTTGTGTCACTTTTGTTGAAGCTGTGGGCACTATCGTGTGAAAAAAACCCAGCTGAGCAAAAACAAAAATTCCTCTTTGGGTAGTGGTTTTGAACCACAGACTGCCGGGTTGCGAAAGCAGCACACTAGTTCATCCACTATCGGTTTGTTATACATTCCTTTTAAAGCGGTACATTAATTTTAAAGCATTTTAAGCCAGACACACCTTGCACTTATCACATGGTTTGGCATATTGTGTTGTCAGGCACAGCTCTGTTATTTTAGGAGTGGTGTTTTAGGATGTATGCAAGGAAGCTCGTACCAAGCTTCGCTTGCCTCCATTTTGCCAGCTTGGGAAGGGCTGTTAAATTTTTGGGACATCATTAATGATGTTAATAACAAATGACATGCCTCCGGTTAGGTTTTTCAATGGGCTATGGCCTAATCTGCATGCCTCTCACCAACATTCTTTTTCAAGGTGGATATATGCATAGATGTGTTGCTCCTACTAAAGGCTTAACCAGAGAGCTTGTGCATGGCTGAGTCCTCTAGGTGCATCAGTGCTGTTTTAAAGTACAGTCTTGAGATTCAATGTTTACAACTCATTGTAGGAGGTAATTTAATGCTGTATTTAAACTATTAAATGAGGAAATTGTATTTAACTAGTAAAGCACACAAACAATATTTTGAGCAGTAATCAGAGCTGGTTTTGGGACGTTAAACCCCACAAATCAATCAAATCAATCAATCAATATTTTGAGCAGGGTAGAATTGGCATCATGACTTGACAAGTTATTCAAGAGTGATCTGGACCCAACCTGGCAGCAGGCCTAGAAAATGTCGCCAATGCTGTTGTTGTCTATTAGTGGTAACATTACATATACTAATATACTACTACCTGGTGACCTGTGTTGTCGAGAGCATTGATAATGTCAAAAGTGATACATATGAACATCAATATAAAGACATTAGATTTTTAACAAATTATTTAATATAAGGAGTAAATTTTAAATCTTTCTTGCCACTAGCCTCAAAAGTACCTTTAATAAATATGCAGTGTTTGTTCTCAGAGTAGTGAGGCTGCCTGCCACATGGCACTGTCAGTAGCTCGATTGCGATGTTGATGCACACATTCTCGTACAGGTGAGACAGCTCGCACAGCGGGGCTGTCATTGCCAGCCAGATTGTGTGAAAGGCATCGTGCCTTTAGCGTTGGAAATGACCAACATTGTTATTAATAAACTGAATCTACACAAAAAGTCTAACTTCACTTCACTACAGCACTAAAAACTAGTGTGTTCAATCAATGTGCTATCCTAGCATGAGAAGCACCGTGCCTTACAAAGAATGCATTCAAATGGAAACTTACGTATGCAGTTTTGGAAGTGCATTTCATTGTATAATACCCCTGACACACGGGCATGCTAAAGTATACTTTAGGTAAGGGGACATCTGCCAGAAAGGCGTTCATACCCAGTGACACACGACAAAGGAGTATCTCCTTCCCGGCAAAGCTCCTTTGCAGAAAGGTAGATCGGCGATCTACTTTTCAAGCATAAAGGCGTACTCTCGCCGACAGTGTACACGACCCGTAAACGGGAGAGAACTTTTCACAGAATTACAACACCCCGCAAGTATTTTCTTGCCTTGCATATAAGCTTTAGCTTTTAGCCGTGTAATGAGATTTCTCGGGACGCAAATGTTTATTTTTACCGCACTCTCGAACCCTCACATCGCTGCCATGCGGGATTTCGGCAGTCACTATCTTTTTCCTGGTGGCGTGAAACGAACAATCAACTTATTAGCCATCAGCAATAAGAACGATATTTTTACAATTCGCAATCGCTAGAGGTAAATAAATGCAGAACTAAAATGTTCGCCATCTTGCTGCTTTAACAAGGAGTGCCATTTTTTTTTTTTTGCGGCGTTCGTCTTGGGAACCACCCAAAAGAAGTTCACGTGCTGCCGTGTGTCATCGGCGCAACTACATTCTGTAGAGGGTCCTTTAGAGTAGAAAAAGGGGTTCACTACAAAGGACTTTACTTTCACCCGTCTGTCAGGGGTATAAGCTATAATGGGCTTGCTACAGTGGTTGATGTTGGTGGCAGATGGTGTCTGCCGCTGGTCTCCCTAATGGATATCAGTCACAGTGGGGGGAACAAACTCCATACCAGTAAGGATTTGAACCCAGCTCAACAGGGGCAGTGCTACATGCACCCCCGACTCTCGGCACATGGTTGGATGTTGTCACCCACCACTCTGATGTGGCAGTAAAGGTGTTTCAGGGCGTTATATGCTGCCAGCCATTGGCTGCTGCTTCATCAGCAAAGACAAGGAAAAAGGAGGAAGGAGATGGTGATGATGAACAGGAAGTTGACATTAGTGGAGACGAAGAACATGGCAAGGAAGGAAAAGGGGAGGAAGAGAGGACAGCAAGGAAGAGTAAGCAGACAACGGAAGGGGAAGAAGATGGGGGAGGAAAAGCGGAAACAAAGTAAGACAAAGAGAGGAATGAGGGAGCACGCGTCAAAATCTAGCTTACACTGCCACTGTGCTGTGTCTCTCAGTGCAGGCCTGAACCCGCTGTGGTGGTCTAGCAGCTGTGGCATCTGACTGCCGACCAGGAGGTCATGCGATCGAATTGACGGCTGCCACATTTCTGTGGAAGCGAAATGCTGGAGGCCCATGCGCTGTATGATGTTGGTGCACGTTAAGGAACCCCGAGTCGTCGACACATTACAGAGCCCTCCACTAAGGCGTCTCTCATAATCATAGCGTGGTTTGGGACGTGCAGCCACAGAAATTGTTGGTGCAGGACTGAGCTTCTTTTTGATGCTCCTGTCAAATTATTAGGCACTTTATTCTGTTTGCTTTCCTTATTCGCCTTTATTTGTTCAGCTTGGTTAAGGCACTGTCTCAACTCGGCATTTTGTTTCGCTTCACTAGAGTTCACACTTCAACAGTGTGCAAGTGCATTCATGCTATGCGGCTCTTGCACAATGCACGAGCAGTGTAAATATGGCAGGCGGCATCGAAGTGGGAAGCCTGAGAGGTGTGGCAACGTCTTTGGCAACATCGTTGTACCGTGACATCAATGCCACACCTATTTGCCAAGCTTCCTGCGCCCTGAAACAACCCTGAAACAAAACACCAAAGTTTAGGGTGGCACACCGTGAATTTCCCGCTCCCCAAAAAAGCAAGAACGTCGATGTCCCAGGTGAAGACAGTGTCTATCATCTTTTCTTTTTTTGACAAGTATGCATTGGTCCACAATGAAATTGCAACTGTGTGATGAAATGTCAATGCCATGTCCTTCAGAGAAGTTCTTCAGTGTCTCCGCAGTGCTTTGGTGCATCAAAGAAATTCCTTCAGTAATGTAATTCATTGTTGTGCACTGAAACATCATGACAGCGAGTTCAGTTTGACATGAAAATTGCTTTGTTATATCCAATAATTCATTATAAATACATCATAACACTTTGCCATTGGCAATACTGTTTTTTATTGGATTAGTTATATCTGCATTTCTAACAGTGAGGTTCGACCAAGCTTAGCACGTATGCTCAGCCATTTGTTTATTGTATAAGGTAGACAGATATCGGAAATGGCTCTTGGGCCCTCGGACACAGACAGCCAAGTTGGAGACAAGAAAACGTTCATAGACGACACAATTACTCTTTCTACAATCCTTCTTACAAGCCAAGAGTCACGGGAATAACTGGCACGTCCTCTCTAACGTGGAGCCTCTTAGAAGTCATTTAGGCACCACTCACGGTACTGCCGACCTTGGAGGCAGCGCATGCTAGGAGCAGCAAAGGCACGATGAGCCATGCGCGAGGACATGAGCGGAGCCTGAGGTGTTTGCTCAGGAGCGCATCGGAATGCGATGCACCCAACGCAGCACCAAGGCGACACCCTCAGCAGTCGTTTGTGCCAGACCTGAGCAGACTCGGCACCATGGCCACGAGTCGGTAGCTGGTTTTTCTCGGACACACCACCTGGCAAAGGGTCAGCTTGCTCGCCCTGGCCCGCTGGCAAGTCCACAACAGGAACAGCCCGCAGGGCCCAGTCAGCAACACTCGTTCGCCGCAGAAAAACGCCAAGCTCGTCCCGGCTGGTCTGATGGCACCAGCCGTCTGCTTCCTTGGGCTGAACGTACTGCTTCTGGCCAGCTGACCACGCTCGATCTGCTGCCAATCAGCTTTCTGAAGCCCACGCGCTTCACGTTCGGCTCTCACAAGCGCGCGCTCTTAGTCCTTTCGGCTCCTTTTGTTTGTCGACACAGTCTCTTACCAGAGTAGGGTAGTCCGCTGCTATAAGTTATTGTGGTGGAGCTGGCACTAGATTGCTGGGCAGGGTTGTTATAGCTATGTTGCAAAACATATAGCAGAATGTAGACAGAGTTCACAGCATTTAAAGGTACCAACAAATGGTGAGTATGTGTGAGAGAACCTTTGCGCACTTCGAAGGACACTGAATTATGGTGATGGAATCAAGCACCTTTTCGCGATTTGAGTGGGATTTATGTTTTTATATTGAGTTTGAACATTATGGCAACTCCAACAGCGTGTTGCCTGGTGGTGAAGCCTTAGTACTGAGTTTTCGAGTCTTTCAAGTTGTTGTACATTGCTTGTTGCTGATCTGATCGCCATTACTTGGGCTTCAAATTACAGTCGCTACATAAAAATGCACCCCTGACCTGTTCCTTGCTTATGACGCAGTAAAAAAAGTTCACGCTGAGAACAGCATATGCGGATGACTTCTCTAAGGCATTGTGTGCACGTGCTTTGTCGTGACAAGGCATGGCAGAAACACACGACAGCTGTAGGCCACTGTTTGCAGCATGTGCTTGTAAGGCTTCATTGGCAAAAAAAATTAAGAAATTTTTCATTGTTTTCCCCCATAGCGTAGCTATTGTACGATGTGCTACAACCTGTAAGCCTTCTATTGCGATGAAAAAATTTTCTTTTTAAATCCAGTGGTAATGCAGCTCCACTAACATGAAACCTGAGGAGGCGCGAAGCATGCAGTGATGCGCCGGTCATCTGCTGCTAGTGGGCAATGGAATTTCAACTATGTGCATATGTGCATTTATTAACAGCCAGTCATCGTGTAGCTAATGCCACTTATTGTATTGTTCCTTTTATTTGACCATAGTTTGACCGCTTGCGTTACTCTGATGGCAACGACAAGCAACGCCGACAGCCCGAGCGCATCACGTGCCTTCGCACCTCAAGCTATCGTCATCATTAGTTCAGGTCCCCAGTGGTGCGCGTGCAATTCTATGCGATGCCCCGTGTGCAGCATTTGTGCACGTGTGTCTTTTCTCGCTTTACCGTGACGGGCGACACCGACAACAGACGCCGACAGAACGAGTGCAGAAGGTGCTTCACACCTAAAGAAAAGAAGCACCTGAACAATTGATTATCAGCCCCTTTAAGCTTCATATGCGTAAATTCTAGAATATACCTTGAACGTGCATGTAATTTGTTTTGCAGGTCCGTTGGGTACCTCTGCCTCCCGGGCCACTACACGGAAAACTTCCCACTAGCATTGAAGCGGCTACTGACGGGAAAATTTCAGTAAGGACGATGTCATGTTGAGGTTTTGTTTTCATTCTGGATATTTGAGTTATCAGATAGCTTTGGTGCATCTTTCAATCCTCCAGATAGAACATATCCTTGGCTGGTAAGCATTCTTGGCTGCGTAAGTATTCACGAGTCCATCAGTAATGCCACTGCGAGGACTGCCGACACAAATTTTGGATATTCTGTGGGAATGTTGACATCCCCTGATGACTTTCTATCGCGTGGCGCTTGCGTTTTCCTTAAAGCTCCTCTAAGGTGGCTTTCTCACGGGGCACGAGACGTGATGTCATCGTCATGCACACCGCTGCGCTGAGGATGGTGCTGGTGTTCCCACGGTAGTGCTACCTGGCGGCGAGGATGCGCGGGCCCGCGGACGGGGAACGATCCTCACTCTTGGCCTTGGGATGTCGTCGTGCACGGTCGATGCTCACGCGCGCGGTGGCGATGAGCTCCACTGGGACGATTCCGTGGATGCCTCTCCCGATCGCCGATTGAGCCTCTGTTTGCGGGACTTATCTCGCGAGCAATATAGGCTTACTGTACCAGCATGGGCGAACACTACTCGCTCGGTAACCTGCTGCGGTGAGTCGAATGTTATCGATTATGCCTGGTTACATGCTACGCCAGGTAGCATGCCTGGTTTCTATAGTTCGGCTAGCGTGCTATGTGTAGAAGGTGCAAATAAATGCCGTACTGTTGGTTTGCACTGCAGTGAACTGTGCCTTTGTTCCTCGAGCATGGGAGAACCCCCTGCAGCCACCTCGCACCCCAGTGCAGCGGCACGCATGACTATGACGTCACGTCTCGTGCCCCACGGGAAAGCCACCTTAGAGGAGCTTTGAGGAAACGCGAGCGCCACGCGATAGAAACTCATCAGGGGATGTCAACATTACCACAATTCTTGTACTCTTGCTCTAAATAAAAAGACACCACTGTAGATAACCTTAAAAAGGGTGTCGTGCCTTGGAATGCATTGAATATGTTATTTCGATACCTTAAGAAACCCACTTTTGGTTTTGATATCGAGGGGCAGTTTCATAGATGATGTGCCACCACAGTCGACCGTAGGTCTGTCATGTTGGGACAGCAACTCGTGACTTAGCAGCAGCCCTATCGGCTGCTGTCTGTTGCACACAATGCACATAAACAACCATGCAGCGCCCTCTTGGTTATACAAACACTGATAATTCTAACTTTCGCTTAAGTTGAACAAATTTGAAATTTTTTGTTGGCCTGCAATGTCTTTAATGTATGTAAAAGCTGCCAAATTCCAACTGCATAATTTGGCTCATTCTGTTAATTCATACCTTTTGCACATTCTTACCAGAAATATTGGCTGTTTTGGTTTATACTAGCTGAATGTTCATGCTCATGTATATTTTTTAACAGCTAAACATAGAGCGATTTGCCTGCCAGTACTTGTCAAAGCATTCAAAACTGCCAGCAGTTTTAAAAAAGAAAAAAAAAATCACCTGAGGTGGCAACAATGCGTGCAGTAACTGCCCATCTATTTTTCTGTCATGTTGCACTGAGCCGTACTTATGCTTACATCTGGTAATTCAAGCTTCTGCTAATTCAAACAAAATTCTGGGTCCCCACTAGTTTGACTTAACGAGAGTCTGCTGTAGCTGAAATGTCTTCCAGCAACTCCAACAGTGGTTTCGGTGATTTGTGGTCGCTGTGTTTACACGTTATTGTATTGTCCATTGAAAAATGCCCCTTTTACGCCACCTCAAGATCCTGTTAGTACTACTTCTTGGAGAAGCTGTTTCTTTCGTGTTACTAGGTATGGTGAAGCACAAACAATGGGACGATCAAAAGTGAGACAGATAACACAAGCATTGAGATCGTCTATTGAAAACATGACTGTATGCATAGTCACTCTTAAACTGGCTTTTCTACTTTAGTTTTTGGGCAGCCATTTACCGATATACTGGCACTTGCAGTCAACAGTTTCTGGTTTGATACATTCGACTCATGTTATTTTGCTCCAACAGGGGTGCAGTGTGCTTCTTTTCGTTCTTGTTTGATTCTGCGCACCAAGGTTCGTGGGCACAGGCGCATATTGATGTGTTTCAGCACCAGCACATGCGGCTATTGAAACACATCAGTGAGCACCAATTCTATTCGAATCAAAGGGGATCACAAAATACTTCAACATTGTCACATGGTTGTGACGATGAAGGAGAGGGAGAGATAGAAAATGTTGTTGATGACCGTAAAAAATCGCAGATCCCACAAGCAGTGGGAATCAAGGAAATGCAAAGTGCGCATCAGGAACGTAAAATAGATCTGCATTGGTGTCTCACAGTACTGATTTTGGTACATATGAAGTTAATGAAACAGCCGCAACACCACCAAGACTGTGACATGTAAATCATGCCGCTCATGACATGCATGTCATGATTTTCATTTTATGACCTGTCATTTATGATAGTCATGCAGTCGTGCTGTGCCATAGCAATTTTGGTATACATCCCGTTAACGAAACACATGGCATGTAAATCATGCTGCCCATGACATGCATGTCGTGCTTTTCATGTTATAACCTGTCATTTATGTTTGTCATGCAGCCGTGTTGTGGCATACTGGTTTTCTTATACATCCCATTAATGAAACGGCCAGGAGACCACCAAGACCATGGCATGGAAATCATGCCGCTCGTGACATGCACGTCATGATTTTCATGTTATGATCTGTCATTTATGTTCGTCATGCAGTCCGTCATGCAGTCATGTTGTGGCATGTCAATTTTCGTACACATCCCATTAACGAAACGGCAGGAGAACACCAAGACCGTGGCATGTAAATCATGCCGCTCATCACATGCATGTCATAAATTTTTTTCTCCCCAGTGGTGCGCGTGCAATTCTATGCGATGCCCCATGTGCAGCATTTGTACACGTGTGTCTTTTCTCGCTTTACCGTGACGGGCGACGCCGACAACAGACGCTGACAGAACGAGTGCAGAAGGTGCTTCACACCTAAAGAAAAGAAGCACCTGAACAATTGATGTCAGCCCCTTTAAGCTTCATATGCGTAAATTCCAGAATATACCTTGAACGTGCATGTAATTTGTTTTGCAGGTCCGTTGGGTACCTCTGCCTCCCGGGCCACTACACGGAAAACTTCCCGCTAGCATTGAAGCGGCTACTGACGGGAAAATTTCAGTAAGGACGATGTCATGTTGAGGTTTTGTTTTCATTCTGGATATTTGAGTTATCGGATAGCTTTGGTGCATCTTTCAATCCTCCAGATAGAACATATCCCTGGCTGGTAAGCATTCTTGGCTGCGTAAGTATTCACGAGTCCATCAGTAATGCCACTGCGAGGACTGCCGACACAAATTTTGGATATTTGTGGGAATGTTGACATCCCCTGATGACTTTCTATCGCGTGGCGCTTGCGTTTTCCTTAAAGCTCCTCTAAGGTGGCTTTCTCACGGGCACGAGACGTGACGTCATCGTCATGCACACCGCTGCGCTGAGGATGGTGCTGGTGTTCCCACGGTAGTGCTACCTGGCGGCGAGGATGCGCGGCGGACGGACGGACGGACGCGAAGTTTGCTAAGAAATGCTTCGCATTTAAAGTGCAGGAGACAGTATGCAAACTGTTAAACATCAAACTTTTGTTGCCACACACACTTTCATTATGTCACCTTTGTTCAGGCTGTTGCAGAAAGGTGTGTTGTGCACCACTGCTTATCTATGTACACAACGAACAGATTGCACTTTCTCCCTGTCATTCAGTCTTGACTGAGGACATCTGGTCACACTTAGCCATGAAACACTTGTTCATAGGCATGTGCAAATTGTGACATTTTAAGACCAAATTGAATGTGAATCGGATACCAGTGGGTGACATGAACAAAATTGAATAGGTGCTTTTTGAGCAATTCTCAAATATTGAACAGCCATTCTCACAGTTAATCTGAATCCATGTCCATATCCTTGTATTCATAACTTTAGCATTGAATGGATAAACACAACATCCGGAGGAAATATCCAGACCGTTCATTTCCACAGAACTGCCCAGAAAGTGCGAAAGATTATTTTGCAGCTGGTGAATTTGTGCTGCTTGAGTGGCGGGGGGGGGAGTTTGCCTGCTGAACATTGTGTGCCTGTAATGCAGTATGCCAGGTATAATAAAATTTTTTGTGCATTACTGCCAATTTTGTGTTTATTTCAGTGCAATTAATATTTCGAAACATTCGTAAACTATTAGAAAAATACAGTAGACTCTCATCATTTCAAACTTGGTGGGATCCCAGAATATTGTTTCAATTGTCACACTAGCAGAAGTTCGGCACACAGCAACATGCCAGGAAAAACCGAGATGGCGAGTTATCAAGTGCACTGCCACAACGTCATTGTTTATTTTTCTGCTAGTGGTTTTGAATGCCTTTGCAAGTGCTTACAGGATATCGGCTTTTTTTTTTTTTTTTTTTTTTGGCTGTTAAAAATATATAGGCATGCATGTTTGACTGGAAGGAACCAAATCAGCTAATATTCCTGGTAAGGATAAGCAAAAAGTATGAATTAGAAGGGTTTAGCTTAAATTAGGCAACTTTTAAATAATTTGAAAACGTACCAAGCCAACGAAAAAGTTGAAATTTGCTCGAATTAACCAAGGGTTTGAATTATCAAGAGTCTAGGGGTTTACGAATAATGGCTATTCAGTTTGAAAATTGAATAGAATCGGATGCTGTTGAATTCGATATTCAAGATTTTCAAGTATTTGCACTCCCCTTCTTGTTTATAAAGGGTCATGGCAGGAGAATTCTATCATTCAGTTGGCGCAGCAGTGTGCGAGACCGCTCCACTTGCACGCAGGTGGATGTGGCGGCAGCGGCTGCGGGTGACCCTCAAAGGAGAGCATGCATTTGACGCACCAGTGGAGCTTCACGACCAGCAGTTGCAGTACCCCGAGTACCGCTTCCTCGACTGCTGGCAGGAGCAGCACCGCAAGTCTACCACTGACGACGGGGCGACACAGCACTCGGTGGGCGACGCCGTGCACGTGCTCCCCGTCCGATCGCTCAACGAGGTGTTCGTCGGCGAGTCTCTCTCCTCGCGGTAAGTTTCACTCGGAGGAGTTCAGTAAACGGAAATGTATGTTAGCTAATTTATTAAAAGACCTTCCGGTTACAGCTGTTTCTACAGGCAAACCGTGTTAGGAAGAGTTTGTATCTGTTATGCCATAACAATAAGATCGGGCTGGAGTGCATTTGGCAGTCATTCTCAGACGACAAATGGCAGGTTACCAGTGTCCCTCAAGAGGAAAGTGCATAACAGCTGCATCTTACCGGTACTTACCTGCAGGTCAGGGTGAGCAGTGGAGCAAAAAAATGATAGGTGTGACAATGAGGGAGACGAAGCGAGTGGATAGGGGCAGAGAAAAAAAGTGTGTAAATGACATCTTAGTGGAAACCAAGAAGAAATTGGTGTGGGTCCAGTGAAACTGAAACGTCGAGATAATCGTTGGTCATTAAGGGTGACAGAGTGGAGGAAAAAAAAAAATCAATTGCTGACACGCATATAGAATGCAGAGTCCATCCACTGCTGAAGTCAGCTGTAGAATGCCGTTGTCACAGCGTTATAGCTAGAGTGTGAAAGCGAACATGTCAAAGCTTACAAGTCGTCACCGTATCAAACCCCATGCAGCATTGCTTGACCAGTGGAACTGCATGCTTGAAAGCGTACTTATAGTTGGGCCGGTTTTCTCGTCGAACCTAGAATCGGCATGTGCCACTCTCACGCAACACTCGAACATCCACAAATGGCTTGGGCACGAAAACAGTTCGCTCGTAGTGGTGACGTCAAGGAATCGCAAGTTAAAAAAATAAGGAACCTGAACATTTTGGAGCTCGGGAGACTAAACAACCGGCGTTTACAGTCAATACAGTAAAACTTCGATAATCTGAAGGCCGCTGGACCGTGAAAATTCTTCGAATTAAGCAGATTTTCGAATTAAGTGAAATGAAGAAAAAAAGGAAAAGAAAAAGCCAAGAACGAAACCACAGTTATCTTCGTATAAGAAAAACATTACTTAAAATAATCAGTAATGCTGGATTGCTTAGCGCGGTAGTTCGCCGCCCCAAGTGCCATGTTCTCAAGCTTGCTCACAGCACTAAGCATTTCAGTCACCACCACCGCACTCGACAAAGCTGCGGAAGGCGTTCACAGCATCGACAACTGCCGCCAAAGCGGGTTCGTTGTCACCATCGTCGCCGTCATCGACAATTTGCCCACTGTCGACGATTTCTTCGTACACGTTAGTGTACGGTGTTTGGACTCCTGCCTCAACATTCGAATACTCCGCAAAGCTTAGTCCGTTGCCGTCGTCTTCGCCGGTGTCTGTGATCCGGGCACACGTCGAGTCTCCCTCATCGCCTAGGCTGGACGAGCTGCAAGCATCATCCTGACCCTCGCCACCCGGTTTTTGAAACCCGGCATGTTCACAGCAGCACCTGATGAGATCGATGTCGTATCCCTTTCCATTGTACCAGAGCAGAACATGCTTCAACAGGTGGTGGTGGTAAATCCTCCTCATTTGCAAGTCACCCGTTGGTCCACTGGCTGCGATATGGTCGTCGTGCTTGCAGGGAGGAAGACGATCTTGACGGCTTCCAGGTTTCTGATCTCACCATGGGCCAGGCAATTGTCCATGACACAGAGCACTTTCCACCCTTTGGTAGCAAACTTCCAGTCGAGGAGTTGCATGCACTCCTCGAATATTGCAGCTGTCATCCATGCCTTCTTGTTGTGCGTGTAAATAACGACATCCCTCGGATTAAGGTGTGCATTCTTAAAGCACCTAGGCTTACCCGCTCGGCTGATGACGAGCAATGGAAACTTGTCGTTTCCAGACATGTTCGCGCCGAACAAAATCGATATTCTTTCCTTAGGCTTCTTTCTCCCTGAGACAGGGGTGTACTTGGCAGCAAATGTTTTTGTAGGAAGCATCTTGTAAAATAAGGCTGCTTCATCCAAGTTGTACATGTCGTCTTCTCCAAACTCCTGAAGCAGCAATGTCGGGGTATATGCTTCTGCCAGTCGCCAACGACGTTCGTGTCTGCACTGCCGCTTTCCCCACACACTGTCAAGTATGTTAATTTATTTCGCTCTTTAAATTGAGCAAACCAACAACCGTTGCTGCACTTCAAGCCTTCATGGCCAAGGCGCTGTGCCAGCTCATTGGCCTTTTCCAGAAGGATGGTGCCATTCACCAGAAGATTAGCGGCGTTTGCGTGCTGTAGCCACTTCATCAAAGCGGCTTCAACGTCCAGGTGTGCGAAACTTTGATCGCTTCGATGAATGTGTCTTCCCGTATGCCTCAAGCACCTTGTCTTTGTTCTTCAAGGTGGTCGAAAGCGTCGACAGAGGCATCTTGTACTTTTTGACAAGTTGAGTCTTCGTGCACGTTGACTTCTCAGCCTCCTCGATTAAGCACACCTTCTCCCGCAGTGTCAGCGTCTTGTGTTTCGGCATTGAGTCACCCAAGCGGCTGGGATTTTGCATGGTAGACGAAGCAAACGCAACGAATGCAACATGGTGAATGGGTGAACCGCGCAAGAAATGCTACGGAGCCCAACGTAGCTCGTGTGAAAAACGTGAAACGAAAAATGCACTTAATTCACTGGTTTCCGGTACTGACAGGAAACGACGTCATGGTCAGACGTTCTGGACTCTGAATGTTGCAAAATCAAACGCACCAGAAGTGCGCCCTAAAGCCCTGCGACACGCACCGTGGCACTGCCTAGCTGGCGGGGGAAAAAAAAAAAACGAATGTGCTCTGGCAGGCCGCGGGTCGCCGGAAGGCCAGTGGGAAACCCAAACACCAATGAGAGGCATGTAGAGACTTTAGTCTTAGCATTGCTTGCTGCACAACTGCATGTCTACAGACAGATGTAGATGGGAAAGAGGTAGCTCCATTGAAATGTTTATTCCTTTGCTTGCAGAGTGTCCTACTACGAGCTCTCTGTAGACGGCTCGCCGCGGACGAAGCTCAAAAGCTCCGGCTTGACCATCTGTTCGGGTACGGGGTCTACCTCGTGGTCTTTCAACATCAACAAGGTCACACCGCAGTGCATACAGAGGATCCTCGACATTGGTACGTCACCAAAGCTGCCTGCCATGGCCACAACCTAGTATAGAAATCTTTGCAAAAACAGATGCTTGGGCAATTGTGGCGCAGCTTCGAAATGAAAAACGGCATAAAAAACACAGAACACTGCTCTGAATCTGTACGTCTTCTTCATTGTGTTCTGTGTTTTCTGTGCTCTTCTCAGTCTTGAAACTTAGTGACATTGTTAAATAGTAGGGGTGTGCAAATATTTGCATTTTCTAATATTTTTCGAATAGCACTTGCTATTTGATTCGATTTGTACTGAAACATTACTATTAGAACTTTTCGAAGTTTGCAGTTCAGGGTTGAAATATGCCGTCTGGTCACAAGTGGCATGCTGCGGCAAACCTACCTCTTGTTTGCTGCGGCAAAGTTAACTCGTGCATGTGCACACTTCTCTGCTGGACTGCTTCTTAGGACTTCACTGTTCTTTTTCTAGGGACGTTATAGTGGGAGTACAGTAAAACCTTGTTATAACGAACCCGGATATAACAAACTATCGGATATAACGAAGTAATTGCAATTCCCCTTGAAATTCTTATACAAGAAATTGATATTGGTTATAACAAACTAATGGTTATAACGAAGTAATTACCACTCCCCCTTCAACTTCGTTATAACGAGGTTTTACTGTATTTTAAACATCCAATAAATTTTTTGCCCATGTTTAGCAGTACATCTCTTTGTAATTTAACATGGTATTATTTTTAAAATATACAAACATTAATAACAAAATATTTTATTCTATTTGCACTTAAACAAGAATTTGCTTTGCACTGAAGAATTTATTTGCACAGCTTTACTTAAAATGAAAGGCTTGTGTGTTTCATGCAAAAGTGTCCTTGCGTGTTGGCTAGCACTTTGTTGAAAACGTTGTAGATAGCATAAAAAGTGTGACGTGACAGTAAGGAGCACGGAGGAAGGACGAGTTAGGAGGCAGCATTGCATCATGCAGCCAGGCCTGGGAAGCAAACCTCTTGGGAAGCCCAGCATGTCACCTTTTGCATCTAAATTGCACAACAATCGAGATCTGCCGAGAGTTGAGGCCCGTGTGCTGTGCGATGTCAGTGCACGTTAAAGAACCCCAGGTGGTCGAAATTTCCGGAGCCCTCCACTACGGCGTCTCTCATAATCAGAACTGGTTTTGGGACGTAAAACCCCACAAAACAACAAACAGAGATCTGCCGAGATGTTTGGTGCTTGGTAGCTTTTAATCGATGCATGTTTGTTTGGCCTACTTTTTTTGGTTTGGATGGCAGCTGCTCGGCTGCTCTGCCTGCATGTGTGCTTAAAGCTCCCTCCAAATGCTTGTGCCACTTTTGTCATTTCCTGCAAGGTATATTTTTCACGCTGTGCATCAGTTGCGAGAAGTTTGCAATGCAATGCCGTGCACTTGGACTGCAGGCTGAAGTAATATGACCACTGCGCACGATAAACGTTACGTATGTGAGCGTTATTGCTTTGTTGCTGTTCACAAATAAGTCTCACGCTCGAGATGTTGAAACGTCGAATGATGTTTGCGTGAAATATTCTCAGAACCAACTGATGCTGCTCGCCAAACAGCCACGTGCAGAGCCAGGGCCAGGAGGCGAAGGTAGCAGAACAGTGAAGGCAGCAGTGTCCATCCACTGTTGCCTTCAATTTCATGATGTAATGCTTCCTCCTAACTGTTCCTTCTTCCATGGTAAAAAGCCCATATGTGCGCCATATCACACAAAAGCCACTCGTATATCATGGCACTGTAGCAGCAGAAGGTTACTTGGTGACATCAGGACAACGACCTGCACTGGGGATGCTTCTGAGGTTTTAATGTAAAAAGAGAGAGAGAGAGAGAAACAAGAAAGCGTTGTTTGGCATCAAATTTTTCGAAGGTTCCTTTAAGGGGTCTCAAACTCACCTCAGCTAGTGGGCCAGTCATGAAATTTAGTCCCACAAGGGTGAAAGTAGTGAAGAAAGTTGGGGGGGGAGTGCTTGAACAAAATTTCAGCTAACATTTCCATTTGAAAGGACACCTTTCTCATACCTCGCCCCGCCACGGTGGTCTAGCGGCTATGGTACTCGGCTACTGATCCAAGGATCGTGGGATCGAATCCCGGCTGCGGCGGCTGCATTTCGATGGAGGCGAAATGTTGGGGCCCGTGTGCTGTGCGATGTCAGTGCACGTTAAAGAACCCCAGGTGGTCGAAATTTCCAGAGCCCTCCACTACAGCGTCTCTCATAATCAGAGCTGGTTTTGGGACGTAAAACCCCACAAAACAAAACAACAACCTTTCTCATACCTCATACATGGCTCATTACTGAAGGGTGTTTACTGGAGAGTGTGAACCAGTCCATTTGGTTAACCTCACTGCCTTTCGTTACTTCTATCTTTCTCTCTACTAAAGGGGATTCAGTGTCGTGATTTAAGAGATATTTTAATACCAATCTCGAGAATGACTATAATCTGGCCGAGATATTTTGATACCGATCTCGAGAATGACTATAATCTGGCCACTGATTCTGATCGAACAAAGGCTGTCATGTGAGGGCCGTCCCGCTAGTAAAAGGGGCCACATGTATACCACAGGACATGTGCTTGAGATCCCTGCTTTGAACCAAGGCAAGTCGCAATTCTCAAAAGAAAATTTTTTGGTTTGGGTAGCAATGGAACCCATGCCTTCCGAGGTGACAAGCAAGCACGCTGCCATTCATCCACGACTGCTCTCAGGTGTGGCTGACCAAGCGTGTTCCTATTGTGTGTGTGTGTGATTGCATGCAACATATTGTAGCCAAGTGGATGACAGCGGGTGCTTTCACATTGCGGCACAATAAGCAGTCTCGCGTGTCCCTTCCAACTTTTCAGTACAGCTAAACCAATCTTTTCAGTTGCAGTAGAATTTCAGCCATGTAAGTTTCTGAGCAGCGCACAAATACAGTATGTACAGTCTACGACTGATAATTTGGACACCACGGCTATCGAAAACTCCGAATTATCGTGAAAAGTCCGAACGTCTAAAAAAACGAACCCTAACATTTTTGCCGTCATTGGTGCTGCATATTGACGAGAGTTCCTTTTCCTCCGTGCAGTTACTGCGGAGACTGGTGTGGACCTGCCAACGCGAGACCCAAAGCTAATTGAGCGCGTCACGACGAATTTCAACAACTCGCTCATCTTCGACCCCTCCAAGTGCCTCATGGCGTACACCATTCGGGATCCTGTTGTCTTTGGTAAGCATGGACACAGTTTTCGTGGAGCTGTTGCACCTTTGCATCGTTCATTACATGAAAGCTGTGCGCAAATGTTTGTACTTTCAAATATTTTTCAAATAGTGTTGTTCGCTTTTCAATTGAGTGCACACCTAACTTTCGTTATTCAAAGTTCCAAAAAATACCCATAACAGACAAAATTTGCTATGTCTCGTGGCAGCCAGTGGCCCCTCACTGCATGACGGTAGTGCGCTGCAGTGAAGTTGACTTAAAAAAGTTAATGTTTCGAAGTGTGGCTGTTACAAGTAAAGCTTTCGCACATGAGACACATTGTCTGCATGAAGACACTGTTTTGGCTTGCAAGAACCTAAAGTTGCAGCCACATGGTAAATGTGCTCAGAAGTACGGTGCAGAAGGACATACTGCTGGTCTGTTTATTAGGGGTGTATGAGTATCGAAATTTTCCAATACAAATTTGATACAAATAAGGAAAAAAGCTGCCTTAAAATGTAGTCAGATATTGAATATGTGTATATCATTAAAAATTTACGAAATAGGAAGTAAAAAGGACATGTGTTACCCTTGGAAACAAAATAATGCAACTTCAGCAGGTTGAAAAGGCTTCTGCTAATACAGTCGACTCTCGCTACAACGAAATTGACAGTCCGCGGAAAAATTTTGTTGAAGCAAAAATTTTGTTGTCGTGAAATGAAAAAATATAACTGACCGGAGCTGGTAGAACAAAGAAACTTTTATGCCTCAACCTTGCAGGCGGCATCACGGCGGTAGTCGGAGGGTTTGGAAACCGCGAGTACTGAAACCATACCTGCCAAATTCGCAGAAACGAAATCCGGGAGATTTGCTTGATTTTACCGCACCTTCGATTGTAATGCGCACCCATTTCTCGCAACCAAAAAAAAAGGTGAAACAGGTTGTAATGTGCACCCATTTTTCACGGTACAGAAAAAAAAGTCCTCAGTAACCAACCTTCTCACATTAATAAAAACAAATGCTGCACTTGCGTAATGAACGCACTCGCATAATAAACGCACTGCATACTCTGAACCCCTGCAGTCCATCGAACGGCCGCGCTGTGGCTTTCCCGCTTCACTTGATCTGCGGCATCTTGAAGGCGTTCGGCGCGCCAATTCATAACTCCTACGTCCCGATAAAATTACCGCACGTTGTCGGGCGTAGCCGCTTGTAAGGGGTGGTAACGTCATTTACTCGCACTGCTGCATTCCTCCGGCTATTGTAGTTCCTTCATGCGTGCTCCTGCATGCGGCCATGAGTGCTGCGCAGGCTGGCGCAGCTAAGCCTAAGCATGATCGGGGCATGGTCTCCAAGATTGCTCCGATGCAATCTCAGACATCTTGCAGCGCGCACGACTAAGACGCTCAGGCTCAGCACAGGTATTAAGGAGAAATGCGATGATGAGCCGTTTTGTGTGTGGTGATGAGAAACATCTGTTCTCCCGTTACGGCCACCCGCGAATGCTTTTTGGCGTTTTTGCAGTCGCCGTTGTTCTGTACAAAGTCCAACTCGATAACAGCGCCTCCGCATCGTATGTTTTACGCGTGAGTAAAAGCGCGCTAGCGCTGGGGATGAACGTAGGTAAAGCAGAGATGAAACGACCTGGCCGTCTCCGCCGAAAGAACTGAATACATCGCACCGCGTGGTGTGCGAAGGCTGTCGTCACTTGCTTCTCGAGCAGAGAGGAAACGCCCAGGCCATCTTTCGTCGGGCGAAGGACCATAGGGGGCGTCGGTGCAAGGGAGGTGGTCGCGCACGCTATCTCGACAGGCATCGGTAGACATAGGTAGTCAACCACGCAGTCAACGGCCGTTTCTGGTGGTGCCAAAACGCAGATTCCGACTTCGTAGATGTATTTTTATCTTCTGAAATGCGCCAAAATGTTCGCTATTGTGCTTACTGCACAGCAAATTGAATTTTCGAGCAAGGAATTGCATCGTCAAATTTCATTGAAGCGAAACGGCATGAAAAAAGTGTTCGTTGTAGCGAGAATACTTATGCGTTGACTCCTACTTATGCGTTGACCGGGAACCGAGAATTTTTCGTTGTACCGGAAATTTCGTTGAAGCGGCGTTCGTTGTAGCGAGAGTCGACTGTACTTATCAATAGTTATAAGGGAAGATTAGCTTCTTGATGCCTTCACAAAGTGCTCTCTGCGCAGCATAACAACACATATTTAAATGAGAAAGACCCTTTCACAAAGAGTTGAGGTGGTGGTGTGCAATGGAAAGCTTCCGCATAGCCCTTTCTAGTACAGTCGAACACGGATATATCGAACTCGAAGGGGATCGCGAATTAGTTTGATATATGAAAAATTCGATATAAAAAAGTACAGGCCCTGAGACCTTACCAGTGGCGGACGATCACCTACAATCGGCATATTCAAGAATGACAACTAATTCCGCACACACGATGCAACAGAATGTTTTATTTGTGTGAAAAAAGAATCTCTTATCCTAGCCTGCTTCTTCGTCTTCGAAATGAACTTGAAGACGCTGGCCTCAATCTTATTGAGGCTGTCCAGGTGCGAAAGCCCGGTTCCCTCCATGTCGCCGCAACAATGGCGAATCAAGCCGAACACTGCCGCCACTTCGGCGGCGTAGTACGCGTGTGTAGTAGTACACGGCGGAGTACGCCCCTTGTCCGGACGATCTTCATCGCCACTTGAGCTGTCGGCCTGGGCATCATGGGTCCCTGTGACCGCAGCTACAATGTCCTTGTCAGCGAGGCTCGCAACAGCCTGAACATTGCAGTCTGCTTCACAAAATCGTCCGTGCACACTTCGGGTGGAACGGCAGCTGGGAAGAGGGACGGCAACTCGCGAAACGTGTCGTCTATGTGCTCTTCGTCGCCGTCTTCACCGGTTTCCTTAAGTTCCGCCATTACGAAGCCTGCCTTCCGGAAGCAGTTGGCCACTGCGTCCGTCTTCACGTCTCACCAGGTGCCCGTCATCATTTGAATGGCACCAAGAAGGTCAACCTTCAGCTCAGTGCCCATGCGGAGGTTGACCAGCAGCCTATCAAGGTGTTGCCTCCTGCAGCCTCCGACGATGTTCGACGAGTCGCCTCCGACGATGTTGTAGCGTTGCTTAAATCGGTGAAACCACCCGGTGTTGTCGGCGAAATTGTCTTCACCGAGTGCAGCGGCAAACCATTTGGCCTTAGCCATCAGCATTGGGCCATCCACAGGAATGTTCTTCACGTGCACTTCTAAGAACCAGGCATAGAGTGCCTTTTCTACTTTTCCGTGGGCAGGAGCGCGCACACGACAGGCTCCCAACGTTCGCTGCTCTGCCGCCTTTGCCTTGATGTTGTCATGAGTAAAAGGGGCCAACGCATGGGCCACTAGGCGAGAAGGAGAGACCAGCAAAGTGGCACGGAAAAGCACGTGCCGGGGACACATCCATGCGTGTGAGTGATGGACAGCGTGCTTGTGGCGCGTGACCAGATCCGTGACCGAAGTTGGAAAGGTTGAGCTGGCGTTCTCTGCGTGGCACTGGTCAACGAAGGTTGTCCTGCCAGCTACGGACTGGTGACGAGGAGCCGAGGGCGCCAGGCTCCGGTGTGGCCGTCGACCAGGCTTACGGTCGAGTGGGAACTTGGAGTGGCAGCGGCCGAACTGCAGCGGTTCCAGGTGTATCCGTAACTCTCCACCTTTGCCGGCAGAACGGGACAACCCACAAAGCAATCGCAGCAGAGGGAGAGGTCACTTTGGAGACCGGCCATTACTTCAAGGGAGAGGCCGATGCTGCGGCTAGGCCTAGCAATGGTCCGGTGATTGCCACGTCAGCCGGGAGGGCAGGTGATTGAAACTGAAGGACTCCACGTGAGCGGCGGCTACCACGGGACCCGTTCATCGACAATGGCAACTTGGACGTGGCACCACCGAGGGGACTCGGTCTTCGAACGTGCACTTTGACCAACGTAAGAATGTTCGACATTACTCAGGCAGCTACCGCAGACGTGAACGCTAAGCTCATTGTTGGCAGGACTCCGGTTGGGACTGTGCCTAACACAGAGGAACTTTAGAGACGAATTAGGTTGTGGGTATAGTTGACTTTACTTCTTTTGTTTTTCTGTGTGAATCATTTGCGTTTTCTTCTTTGATGCGTTTCACATGTTCTCTTGTATAAACGAATGTTTTTTCCCACCAACAACGCCGTCAGCGTTTCTCTCTCAATCCATCGGAGCAAGCACTCCCGAGATTGCTCTCACGCGTGCCAGATATCCGCCTTGTTCTTCAACAAGGTTCTCGGAGTGCTCCGTGGTATCCCTGGTATCCCAATGTCGTCTGCCACCGTCAAACTTTTTCGCCCGCCTCAACACGCTGTATGGCTTTCAACTTTGTCGCAACTTTGTCGCAACTTTGTCGCAAGGTTCTTGCGCTTCTTGACACTGGCCATTGCTACATGAGAAGTGAAATTCAAGCAGTCCGCAGCACCTTTGCACAGCACGCACGCAAAAGAGGACTGCGGTGGTATGCGACAACTCACGGAATTGAACTCCGCCAACAAAGCGCTCGCGATCAGTCGCGATGGTGGCGATGGCTACCCGGGCTACCTGCGAGGGCAGCAGTGATGTATGAAAGGCATGAGCTGTGGTTGGCTAAGCAAATACGAAAGTCGCGGGCTGTGGTTAGCTGAGCAAAACTCGCAAAACAGCAACAAAAAAAAAAAAAGTAAAGGCGAAAGGAGGAGGCCACCGGCTCCTCCGTTCCTGCTCTCCGAGCCGGCGGTAACGCGGAGAAAGCATGAGAAAGAGAGAGAGAGAAAAAAAGAAACAAAAAAGCTGTCCCACAAGTTGGAGAACGCGCTCAACAGGAGTACAGTCCGGGCCCCCGAGCCGTCACATTTTTCGAGCGTTTCAGGTGTTGGTGGAGGCGCGGTGCCGCGAAGGTGGTGAAGGTCGTGGGGCTGCAGCGAGTGCCAAAGCGCACCTTCCAGATCGTGCGGCGTTCGGTATATCCGATGGTGGGTAAATATACCGTTAGATATAAATGTGCGAATTTTTATACTTTTACAAAGGATTTTCAAGGGGATAATCTACGAGTTCGATATACAGTAAAACCTCGTTATAACGAAGTTGACTGGGGGAACGGTAATTCGTTATAACCATTAGTTCGTTATAACCAATGTCAATTTCATCTATAGAAATTTCAAGGGGAATTGCGATTGCTTCGTTATATCCGATATTTCGTTATATCCGGTTTCGTTATAACGAGGTTCTACTGTAGCTGAAAATGCTATATATGTGGGTTCGACATATCCGTGTTCGACTGTATTTCCAAACATTAAAAATAATGTTGAGGCAACATTGTGGTACAGTTGAAGTTCGTGCGACCAAATGTGATCACAGTACACATTAACCGGTAGGCTTAGGACGAGCCAATGTAGCAGCAGGTATGCCTCTCCTGGCAGTTCCATTTCCTGGCAAACACCTCCGGACATTTCCAGTCGTTTCCAGTGTATGTGGCAGAAACTTTGGGAGTTAACGAAATAAATATTTACAGAAGTTAGAGATGTAGCACAGGAGGGTTTTCAAATATCACGCAGTCTAAGCAAAATTTATTCTGTTGCCCCCAGGAACCGACTTCAACAGCAAACCCCGTGGCTTTGCCAAGAGGTGAGTGGCATGATGCTAGTCTTTGCACACCCGTCAGATATTTATAATTTATAGACTCTTGTTGATCCAAACTTGAAAGGATCCAGTATTGTTTGAATTATCAGATTAGCAGATGGAGCAGAAGTATTGGCTTGGTACAACATACCAGGAAAAAAGGGATGTCCAGTCATTGCTTGCATTGTTACCACTTCAGTGTTTGTTCTTCTTTTGTTTCTGCTAATGATTTTGAATGCTTTGACAAACTGCTGCATGCACTGTGAAAAGCATCGTTCAGCTAGAAGGAACCAGAGCAGCCGATATTTCTGATAAAGATAAGCAGAGTATGATCTGATAGAATCAACCAAAAGGTGTAGTTTGAATTGAGTCTTTAAGTACATTAAAAGCATAGCTGGCCAGCCAAAAATTTGAAACTTGTTTCAATTAATCCCTAGTTTCAGTTGTCACATTTTAAATTATCGAGAGTCTACTTATGGAAACTGCTTTTAACTGAGAACTTTTGTCTGTTCTTGCAGGATTGAGGTGAAGTCGAGGATGTTTGATGCCTGCCTTGTCATCGACGGCGGCTTGTCTTTCGTCTTCAACGATGGTGCCACAGCTGTGTTTGAGATTTTCGATGAGGACGCTTTGCGGACAGTGCAATTTGCCGACTGATTCGTCTTTTTTTTTTTTTTCTCTCTTTAACTGCAGAGGCTGTGTTCTTAATACGCAACTTTTTGCCAGTTGCAGCTCAGTTTTTGGTGAGAGTGGAGAGTTTTCTTTTTTTTGCTGTACCAGAACCTCGGCGTGTTATTTTCGGAAAGGTGCACTTGGAGGCGTGTGGTGTCAAGCTGTTTTTTTTTTCAGTGCAACCATTTCTGACAAGTGCCTTTGGATAACACAGAACAAATGTGTATGTATACATCTAGTATGCATTTACGTGTCTCGTCATTGTCTCGAGCTTTGCAAGGAGGTCATTGTTACTGTCAAAAGTACCTTTATAACATGCAGCCTTGTTCAGTGCTGAACGGTTTTTTATGAGCTTAATTAAGTAAGGTGTGGTCTATGCTTCCATTCAACTTCTTCTTTTATCTTGTCATTTGTCTTTTGCAATCTTGCTGTACATTGCAGAAAGGCATGGGAGGGGTCACGTTACAGCCCAACCGCATTATAGCGAAGTCCACCTAACATGACATGGTGAAAGCTTCGTTATGTTAGATAAATCGTTATAAATGGATAATTGTAATGCTGCTGAAATGGAAATGCTATACATCAATTACTGCGTTTTAACTGATAATTCATTGTATCTGCGCTCTTTATACCAAGGTTTGGTTGTACGTTACATAGTTTGTTGCACGGTGTAGCTCTGCTTTGTAGGCATTTCCGTCGAGCGCTCCTAGCTTTCCTAAAGTTGAGGTGCAACTGGAAATCTTGCGTTCTGTCCTCTTGTCTGTGCCTATGTGTATATAAAGATGTTAAAATTTCTGTTTTAACATTGCTTGGGACTTAGTAAAACTTGCTCTATCTTATTCTTTTCACTTCAGCGCTTTTTTTTTTTCTCAGATGTTTGTCGGATCTCATGCCGGCCTGAAGTCATTAGTAAAATAAATATATTTTTATACACACAATTGCCTTATTGAAGTCTCAGACAACTGATATAACAGTATATGTACCTTGGCATGCCTGACTTGTGGTAGTTTTGCAAGCAGGCAAAGTGCAATGTCCTGTGTAGCAACACTGCGATTGCTGCATGCTTTCTTCGCAGTGTGGTCAAAGCTTTAAAAAGCAGGATTGCAATAATGGTATTGCAAATTATAGTATTCTAAATTCAACGCCGAACCTACAGTTAAATTCATTGTGGCACAGAAACAGCTTCGTTATATCCAAGAATTTATTACTAATGTATATTCGTAAAACCGTATCGGGGGTAGGAATAGGCATACTTAATTTGTGTTATCCAGTAATTCGTTCTATCTGAATATTTGTTATGTCATTGTGCCACAGTACCAGGGTTGCAGAGTGTAAGGTAATTGTAGGGTTAGTTTGGCATTTTCACTGTTTAATAGTACTATAGACCATACATCAATTGTTCATATAAATGTAGAGTAGTTTTACCGGCCGCAGCATTTTGAGTTCTTGGAAGAACTCTGAAAATTCTGCAAATGTTCACCAATTGTGCCAAGCTGTGCCCTCGAAATAAAACGTCTGATACACCTATTGGAGTAGGTGCACTATTTCTGATACACTCAAAATTTCGTCTGATAACAGGGCAATATGGTATCTATAATTTATTGTGCTGGAGCACTTAATAGTGACAGCAAAGGTTACAGTGTAAAATAGTGCAGGAGTAACCCGGCATTGACCCATTTCATGATCATTTACACACTGCAAAGCAAAGGTATCTTTAGTTGCATGACTGCTGTCAGGAGAGATGAGGGGAGCAGACTCGTATAGAAACTTGTATGCCATCCGGCTGTGCTATTCCGACTTTGGCATAATTGGTCCGAAATGTGCAAATGTGGGCATCTAGGAATGGTAAATTGCAGTGCATCGGCAAAAACGCGTAACGCGTGGCAGAGGTCATTGTTGATGGTATTGACACATGCGCTTGTTTTGGTTTAAGTGTAAAGCCGTTATCACCTCCCAGTGGCGAGCGCTGGTTTTGAAGTCACTGAAATGTGCGCGTCAAGCATGCAATGTTTCAAGAATAATCGACACAGTTCCAGAAGTGGCATGCAAGATAAACGCGGCCTGCGTTGCGCGTAACAGTATTTAAAATGTTGCTTAGTGGCTTGTTTCCTTTTTTTTTTTTTTTTTTTGGCTTTTCAAAACGACAACGGAATAAAGTGCAAATATGTGGCTGTTTCTTTGACCATACTTGCAGTGTACTATGTGTTCATTCGTTGCACTCTTCAAAATATCCTATGTGATTGGAGTGATTTGGGACACTGTTTTCGCAATAAGTGAAAGAGACATATTTTTATGGAGTAGTTTTAAACGTGAGCTTTCTACACTTGGGAGGGCGTTCTCGGTCCAAGATGCCTTGGGCATGGGCTGCTTCAATAGCACTTTTAGCTAGCCGAACCTGGATGCATAAGATGAAGACATCTCAAAAGGACAAAGTTGAGCGAGTTGGTAAGGGTCTATAGTGAAAAGAATAGGCATGCAAAACACGGACACAAGGGGAAGAACTAGACAACACGAACACCAACTATCGACTGAAGCAGAGCACAGAGGCGAAAAGGAAAGACTACACACAACTTATCTGTGCATGTTCAGGAAAGGTAGTGAACTAAACGATAGTGGAAAGGTAGTGAACTTAAAAAGATAAGTGAACTTAAGTAATAGAAAGAGAAAAAAAAAGGTAATAAAGTTAGGTCAGTTCATATTGTCTTGGTGTAATGTGTCGTAGGTGAAGCATGTTTTGAAGGCAATTTTAAGCGTATCCTGCAAAAGAAGGGAGATTCTCCAGAGGAGACAGGAGCCCACCAATGTCGCAAGATTGTTACCACAGAGGGCTCTAGTCACATTACGAGGAGCTTCGAGATCATTTCAGTAATGGTGGCAGCCAGTGTCTTGGTAAGGTTTTATTTTGCAAGGGGCCAGGGTTAGGGCCGCAGACATCCACTGCTGCGGAAAAAGTCGTAGTGTAGTAGAAAACTTTATTTGGGTCTTCAGTCTTCAGACCCTCTGCCCACTCGATGGCCCAGCATTGGACCCCCAGATCGGAGAAGGCGAGTGCTTCCTCCCAGCCCTCATGTGAGGAAGTGGCGAGAAGACAATCTGCACTCCCAGAGTGCCAATGTGTGGCCCACGTGACTCCGGGACAGCTGTGTACCATACCTACATGATTGCAGATTGACCAATTTTTTTTTTTTTTAATTTGACATACATGGCTGCGGGTCGACTTACAGTTGAAACCGGAATGTGTAGTGCCAGGCAGTATGTTTTTTTGTTCTGATTTGCAATATTTTTGGAGGGTCAATCTACATTCGAGTCGGCTTACAATCGTGTAAATAGGGTAGGTTTGGTAGGGGAAGGGGTATTTATACGGGAGCTTGAATTTATGTTGAAAAAAAAAAAAAAGGCTATGTCTTGCATGCATTGCCATTCATTTAGTCGAGAGTTCGACGAAAGCTTGTCTGGTCAGGTAGCATGTTGCACACAATGAAAGTTACGGTCACTGACCAAGTAAAAAAACACAGTTTGACGTTTCTGAACCCGTACAGGTTCCTTGTTCACCATGCAGCGGATGAGTGCTGTTGTCCAGTTATGTGTGCAGGATATGACTTAATGAACGGCTGTACACGTGGGGCATGTTTCCGTCAGTCCTGTTAATGGTATCTGGTGTTGTCTGTATTGGTAGAGATTCGACTAGCAGTTTCATCACGTTTCTTTGCTCGTGATTGTAGCATTAGCAAGGTTGAAAGTTGGGCAAGTTGGTAGCCTTTCATCTTGAAACAGCGCAGTCCTGTCTACTTGTTACATTCCGTGTGTCCCTCGTGTTTCTTGTGCACTGTTTCAGACTTCAAGATGATTGCAGCATTCTAGGCAATGCTGTGGCAACTCTTTTGCACATCCTCCGCAAGTGTGTTCGACACATAGCGGTGATTCTGTATATCTCGTTTGTGCTTGTTTAGTTGTCAAATGAAATTTCCTGTTTCACCAATCTAGCAGAATGGACAGTCCTTGCACAGGGTCTTGTAGATTACTCCCCGCAATTTTTCATCTTCCAAATGAGCTTTCACATTGGTGACCTTGTTGTGGAACTTATTTGTTGACACATGCGCAATGCGTAAGTCGTAACTGAAGAATACATGTGACAGGACTTCGCTTGCCCCAGGTATGTAAGGAACGCTCGTTTCTCCGCTGAGGTTTGCACACCCGTTTTTTGATTCTGTGCATGAAAGCAACAGGGCAGCCATTCTGGCCCAGTTCTCGGCATACAGTTAGAGCTCTCTTTGAAGCTCGTCTTCACTCGAGCATAAGTGGCTACACGATTAATCAAGGATGACACAGCAGACATCTTGTGACTGATAGGGTCATCATCACATGGAGAGGTTCTGTTGTGGAGTATCCTTGCCTGAACTCTGCTTGCTCTCTTGGTTGATTAAGTTCAAGTGTGGCTCTTATTCTATTTCAGATAACCTTTGTGAATATTTTATATAGTGCTGAGAGTAGACTGATTGGCCGGTTCAAGTCTTTTACATCTCCCTTCTTGGTGTAATAGTATGTTCGCATTTTTCCAAGTTACTGGTACATTTGAAGCTTTGATAGCATGGCAGGAGCTAAAGTCGAGGTAGCGACCAGTACGAGTCAACTTTCGGAAAATGGAGAATACGGCCATTTGAGTGACACACAAGTACGTCAAGGAAAGTGAGCTTGCTGTCTTGTTCGACTTCTACAGTCAACTGTACAGCCAGTTGTATGGTGTTGAGGCTATTTAGGAACCGGTTGATATTTCTTACAGAATACAATAGTAGCTCGTGTGCTTTATGACTTGTTCAGTGACTGTGGCTTTCATTACATGCGAATTGCCATTCATTGTAACACTGTTTCCTAGCGAGATCTCAACATGATGTACACGTATACAGAAAAAAAAAAAAATAAACACTGATCCAAATAACTAGTGTGTTTGTTGGCACAAAAGTGCCACTGAGTGAATTAACATTTTCACTAAAGGTGACAGGTTCTTATTGCTTGAATGTGCTGCATTGACAAGCAACTGGACATAGTTCCATAAAAAAAAGAATTCTTATTTGCACCTAAATCCACCAGACAAGTGACATACACAAACAAGCATTAAAGACTACATATAGTTGCAAAACATCCAAGAAAACTGACTAGTAACAACCAGTTTCACGTGAGGACTGACAAGGCCCGCAGACCAGCCAGGCCGGTAAAAGACCAGTCGCGTGGCAACCCTGCGTTGCAGCTCGTAAAATAACAAACCAGTATATTTCATTATTTGCATAATGGATGCGTGCACTATGCATGCGAAGTAGTACCAATGAGCACAGCAGGCTTAACTTATTACTTATTCCATGCTTTGAGGACAATGCAAGAAGCCCTTGCTTTGAGTTTTTGCAGCTTATGACAGTGAAGAACATGATTGTCACCGCTTTCGGGGTTTGTGATATCTGTGATCAAAACCTTATTTGCAACTGATTGGTAAAGGGAAGCTTTATAGCTGCTGTTACTCTGAGCATTTTATTTTACAATGAGCAAAATACCTTGAAATGTTGAATTGTTGCATACACTATTGTAAGGCTGGATTATTTGAGCAGGCTGACATTTTATAATAAAATGCAGAATTGATCCACTAAATATAAAGGTAATTGCTGCCATTTATTTCTCAAGTCGCATAAACTACGGGGCTAGGGGGGGTGGAGGGGGGAACTAGCACAAGCTTAAAGGGCCCCTAAACCACAAAGAGGTCGAAATTTATCTGTAGTGCTGCTTTTGTGCCGGTGTCCGCAACAAACACATAGCCGCAAGAATTTTTCGAAACGGTGCCGAAATAGCCGAGTTACACGCGTTTGATTATTAAAACGCAGCGCTTGCCTGTTTCGCCCTCTCCTGCGCCCGCCGGCCGCTGGCCGGTGCCACCTCCTCGCCGAGTGCTCCTCAGAATGTCACGTGACATACATCACCGATGACGCGCATCCGGTTGACGCGCCTCCGCAGGGCTCCCGAGTTCGCGCAGGTGTTTTGATGGTGCTGTGCCAACGCTCTCTGTTAGCGCTATCTGTCGTGTTCTGACAGTTGCTGCACTTTATAGTCGGCTGTACCTCACTTGCACTTGCGTAGCGTAGCGCATTTGCGAATTCGCACGCAAACACCACACGACGAGGAAAACAAACAGGCAGGGAGGAGCACGTGCATTTGCTAGCAGACTAACGGAAGTCGACGTTCTCCTTCGACCAATAAGCGGAGCTCGGTCTCCACGGCTAACTTTGGTATGCCGGAACTGGCCGGAGAGGCACACGGGATTGTTTTTCGAGTTTGTGGCGCGGCCGTGGCGCGTAGCGCTGCCACATTTCACATCGTTCATCGTGACAGCATTTTCAACTTGATGCGCGGGTTAACTTTAAATGTTCCAAAAAATGTCGGGGGTGGTTTAGGGGCCCTTTAAGCTTTGAGGTAGCCCGGACAAATTAGCTCTCAGCAATACATATGCCATTTTTTGCTTATTTAACAAAACATCCTTCTATGCATTGAAAGAGGAACAATAATTTAACGTGCACACGTGCATTTACTTTGTCACATTCGGAAAGATTTTTCGTGTGGGCCATAATCGAGGGGGGGGGCGTCAGAGGCAGCGGAAACTCCTGCTTTACCATCCGGCCATACCAAAAGCTATGTGAACCAGTGAAGACGTAACATTTCAATGCAAATCCATGTTAATCTGTTAGCATATTTTCAACATCGACTTCTTGCCAGTGTATTCCTGGACTGAGGAGCCCACCCATTAGACTTGAATGCATTCATAAATAAACGTTCTATACTACTACTAGTAGTTGACCTGTCCCCCAAATTTGGGTCATCATCATCATCATCGGCCTGTCTACACCCACTGCAGGTTTGTGCAAAGGCTTCTTCCATGCATCTCCAATTATCCCAGTCACGTACTAACTGTGAACATCTTATCCCAACAGCAAGCTCCTTTATTTCATCTGCCCACCTAACATTCTGCCACCCTCTGCCGTGCCTTCCTCATTCTCTAGGGATCCACTCTGTTACCCTTAATGACCAACGGTTATCTTGCCTTTGTATTACATGTCCTGCCTACACCCATTTCTTCCTAATTTCCACTGGGGAGTCCTTAACACACGCGTTCGTCCCCTGACCCACTCCGCTGTCTTCTTGCCCCTTAATGTTACATTTATCGTTTCCCATTACATTGCTCACTATCAAAAGGACAAAGTTGAGCGAGTTGGTAAGGGTCCATAGTCAAAAGAAGAGGCGTGCACGACACGGACACAAGGGGAGAAGTGAACAACACGAACGCGGGGGGGTGGCAGGGGGAAACTAGCACAAGCTTAAGCTTTGAGATAGCCTGGACAAATTAGCTCTAAGTAATACGTATGCCATTTTTTGCTTATTTAACAAAACGTCCTTCTATGCATTGAAAGAGGAACAATAATTTAACGTGTACACATGCGGCGTTCGTGTTGTTCACTTCTCCCCTTGTGTCCGTGTCTTGCACGCCTCTTCTTTTGACTGTTGCTCACTATGTCATCTTGAATTTAAGTTGAACCCTTTTAGCGAGCCCCAAAGTTTCTGCCACGTAGGTAAGTACCTACGTGCAATGGTAAGGTGCCATGCATTACCCCAGAATGCCTGCCGAATGAACTCCACCTCGGTCTTTCATCTAGTTGTCTCATCCTCATATTTGCTTACGGATTCCAATGCCTTGCCAACTTTCTCCAACTGCTGTGCTCTTCCGAGGCTATTGAACATTACTTTAGTTTTCTGCATAACTTTACCTGGTGGTGGGACAAAAATAATTGATTCTTCCCAGTCTGAAAATCTAATTTGCTGCCACATTTAAACCGACATAGCCGGCTTCAAAATTGACCTTGCCCACTGCAGAATTTTAGTTTGCATATGTTTGTCTCATCAGGCCCACTTATAAAACTGACTTGCCCGACTTCAAGATTGAGTTGGACCATATCGAAAAGTGGCTCGCCCCACTTGTTCCAAAGGTCAGCGTCCATTCTAAAATTGACCTTGCCTAATTCGAAAACTGAGTCGACGTCACCAACATGGACAACTCCCTGAAATGACCTCATCGGCCCCAAAAATGACAATGGTTGACCCACAACATGCACAAATTTGAAGACTGGGTTGGCATACCTACAAATTCCGTGTCAGACGTGCTCGTGTGTTCCTGCACTGCAGGGGCATAGTTAAGTTAAGTGAATAGTTAAGTACCCGTCATCTTCTTGGGGTACATGCACCCTTTTAAATTCAAATTACGAAATGCGCTGGCCTTCTAGGAACCATTCCAACCACTCTTACTGCAAACATAGAGGGATCTAGACTAAACAAAATTCGCGATATAACTAAATTATTTGTTGTAAGCATGCCTTCGTTATATCAAGGTTCTACTGTACCAGCTGAAAAATGAGCATTTCGCTATGTGCTCGTATGTTTGCCGGCACTGTGCGACATTAGTATCTTTTGCATTTATTTATTTTCATACTCTCAGGGCCCGAGGGTATTACAGAGAGGAGTGGCTTAACAATGTGTTATCAAGTGGAACTTTGAAGGCGGCAGGTTCTTTGAGCTGCAGCAACGGAGGCAGGAAGATGGTTCCAGTCACTGCTTGTTTGTACCAAAAAATCCACGGCATATCCACGAAGTGAATGATGATGAGTGGGCGAAGCTCCGGAAGTTCATCGTAGATTGTGCCGAGTTCCGGATTAATTTAGTTAACGCGCATGCTACGAATCCTTATGGTTCAACTATGCACAAGTGAAATCTCCCACCGGCACTTTATTGCAAGTCAAGATCCAGTGCCTATATATAAATATATGGGTGGCCGGTGAACGATTCTCCAGTGCGAGCAGTCAGTATTTTTCAATCAAGAAACTCGCTAGAACTGCCTGAGTTAACATTGTCTCTCGCGGGTGAGGGTGCGTTCTCCTTCTTTGCGAGCTGGTAGAGTGTTCATCGAAGAAAGAGCGTTTCCATAGTCAAGGCGCGCCTTTCGCTCTCTCTCTCTCTGTCTCTCTCACAAGACAGCAGATGGAAGAGTGAGAGAGCTCGCGCGCCGGGAGGCACTGCACCGAGGGCGAGCGCGAGCGTGGCTACGACGCGACAACGAAATGAATGGATGGATGCTATGAGCGTCCCCTTTGTAACGGGGTGGTGACATGTGCGCCACCAGGCTCGTAAGATTTAAGAACTTTTCTTTTTTTTTCTCTCTCTCTTTAAATTTTCCTCATGCCTTTTAAATCTACTTCAATGAAATCGATCATACTATAGCAAAAACGGAAATTCATAGCCCAGTTCACTGCCCCTTATCGCAGAAAGTCCATATTTTTCCCTATAATTATTTTTGTCCGTTCTCTCTAGTTTTCTGCCACCAGTACTCTAACCATCTCTTACTTATTTGAATTGCGGCTATGTTCAGCTTCCCGTTGTTCGCCCTAAAACCCATGGCTTCACGTAGGGTGGTGCCCAAATGTACACCTGAGTGGATATTTCCACATTCAATCAGAACATGCTCCGTTGTTTCCCTATCTTCCTCGAAGCATGTGCATGTGAATCAAACAGCAAGCGCCGCAGCGCCATCTATTGATCAATTCACATACTAGCTAAGCAGCACCGCAGCGCCATCTCGTGATCAATCTGAGATCATTCAAGCGCGAGTGCATTCAAGAGCGAGCACGAGACCTAGCGGTCTGGTGCGCCATGCGCACCCATACTACGCATTCCCATACATCTGAATGAAGCGAGCTGATGATGATGATGTGGTGCCATTTCCTTTGTAACGGGTCGCTGCGTATAGCGGCTTGGCAAAAATAAAATACCAAAAAAAGAGAAAATTGAGAAAAAGAGAACAAGAAAAAAAAACAAAAAAAGAACACAAAAGGAACAAGAGTCACGAGGGGAAATAGAAAAGGGGGGGGTGGGGGTGGAACATGCGTCAAGGCACCAAGCACACCTTGGAGGGACGGGGCGGTCTGCTAACTCGTGTACTTCTGCAGCGATACAGCTCTCCGGATGGATGGATGGATGTATCAAGCTGTACCCTTTATATCGGGCGGCGGCTCACACCACCTAGCTGTAATGTCTCGTGTTATATATGTCTAACTGTCACTCCTGTCTTGATCTTAGCCACCAATCCGACAACCTCCTGTTGGTCTTTTCTACCCTCTTAAAGTCTATTCTGCCTTCACTATCCCTGAACCCCAGTGCTTTAAAGAATTCTGCCTCATTGCCTTGGACTACAGGGTAGAGTCCTTTACAGAAAAGTATCAAGTGCTCGGCCGTTTCCTCCTCCTCTCCACACGCACTACACAATGTGTCGATCCCCTCGTACCTTGCTCGGTACACCTTAGTCCTCAGTACTCCCGTCCTGGCTTCAAACAGCAGCGAGCTACCCGAGAATTATCATAAATATTTTCTTTGGCAATGTCCTGCTTGAATGTTCTGTAGGTTTGCAGTGCTGATTTTGTAAGCATCCCCAATTTCCACATGTCCCTCTCCGTTTCTTTAACCTTTTTCTTCACCGATGACTCCTTTTTGCTTGGTATCCTGCTGTTGTCCAAATATTTGCTTGACAATTTTCTCGTTCGCTTCCTCCATTTTGTATGGACATTCCACATGTACAAGTAGCTGAAAACTTTCCTAGCCCAACGCTCATCCCCCATTTCTCTCAATCTTTCCTCAAATTCTATCTTGCTGCTGGCTTCCCTGCCTTCAAATGATGTCCATCCCATGTCAACCTTAACCCCCTGATTTGGTGTATTGATATGTGCTCCCAGTGCAAGCCTGCCTACACCCCGTTGCTTAATTTCTAGCCTCGCTTGGACCTCCGGTCTCATACAGAAGACTGCATTGCCAAATGTCAGGCCAGGAACCATCACCCCTTTCCAAATCCCTCTCACCACCTCGTACCTATTATAGTTCCACAGTGCCCTATTTTTCATTACTGCTGCATTCCTGTTACCTTTAGTACTTACGTATTTTTCGTGTTCCCTTAGGTACTCAACCCCACTGCTTATCCACACGCCAAGATATTTGTATTTATCCACTATCTCCAATGTCACCTCTTGTATCATATGTTCACCGCCTTCATTATCATTAAAAACCATGACTGCTGATTTTTCTTTACTAAACTTAAACCCTAACTCATCTCCCACTTTACCGCAGATGTCCATCAATGCTTGCAGATCTTCCTTGTTGCCGGCCATTAATACTATATCATCTGCGTACATCAGTGCTGGTAATAATTGTTCAACATGTTTTCCTTGTCTTCTGAAGGAGAGGTGGAAGCCTAGTCCACACCTCTCTAATTTGACCTCTAATCCTTGTAGATACAGCATAAATAACAAGGGTGACAGAGGACACCCTTGTCTAAGCCCCCGTTGTATCTCTATAGGCTCGGACTCCTGTCTTTCCCATTTTATGACTACCTTGTTGCTTTTATAGATCTCCTTTAGAAGATTAATCACTCCATCTTCCACATTTAATGTGTCCAGTATTCCCCACAGGTCCTCTTGGTTCACACTGTCGTAGGGCCCCTTGATATCCAGAAATGCCAGCCACAGGAGCCTGTGTTCCTTTTCTGCTATCTCAATGCACTGTGTCAATGAGAACAGGTTGTCCTCTAACCTCCTTTGTTTTCGGAAACCATTTTGTAGTTCCCCCAGCGCCATCTCCACCGCAACGCCATCGCGCCATCTAGTGAGCACTTCACGAACTATACGAGGTGGCTACGAGGGACAAAGGATGGAACGACCCACGGCCTAAGGAGCTTCGCTCCTAAAAAGAAGCATAATAAGTGTTAGTGCGGCAAATGGGAACATTAAGATGATGATCTATAACCGCAGGTATACGTAGTCCGGATGAAGGAAAAGATCGTTTTTGAGTGTTGGGTTGGTGTAAAAAATTTTATCTAGTGCTATCTAGGACGACATTAGCCTACCGGCACGCGCTGCACTGAAAACACTCAGGCTGTCGCATCGACGGAGCCGACAACATTCGGCGGTGATGTCACACTACGAGGAGGTCGTGTATCACACCTTCCCCAGCTGATTACGGTGTGGCCAGTAAAGGAGAAGTACATCATGTACAATGGCATTTATACTGCACCGTAGGATATCTTTCCGAACCATGGACAGTACATGCACTATATATCCAGCACCTTGGCGAACTAAGCACAAAAAAAAAAAAAAAAAAAAAACCGAAATTGTGATATCAGTGCGGAGGACGTGGCCTCCGCGTGGCCTTCTACATAGTACAGTGCACGGGCTTAAATTCATAATAACATGGAGCTTCTCGCGTCCCCCCGCCTCAACCATGTACTCAGCGGCAAACCTATTTCAGGAAACGAAACTTCAATGGCCATTGGCGGGTTGACGCGATATCATCATCATCACCAGGATGAGATTCAAAACCACGAAGTTTCGGATGCTCGGCTGGTTTGGCCGCCCGGGAAGGCTCTACGTTTCAGCGATCGCCGCAGATGGCGTAAAAATCAACCGCGGCGCGTTCCATCAAGTTGCGCGTAGAGTGGAGCTACTAACTCCTCTTTTAGCGGTCGTATACTTTAGTTTGCATTTTCTCTGCTAGGGGCGCTCAACGGGACAAAAAATTGATATAAAAACATATTGAAAGTATTTGACAAGCTTGGTTACAGCGTCATTTTTTATAAAGTAAGTAAAGATGTGCTTTTCTTGAACTTCATGCATAACGTATGTGCTTGAGTCTAAGTTTTGACATTACACTGACGCGCGATGAGCAGCAGCCCATTGGTATCGATTGAGTTTTGGCCGCTTGTTTGATTCAAATTGTATCGCGGTCATTTCCTTCGACCACGCACGTCCGCTTTACGTTACCTTGTTTAGATAGCCGCTGCCACACAGCGAACGTGTCCAACAACGGTGAATTTTACCAGCTGCGACAGTTCGCTGGCATAACGGTTGCATAGCTTGCGCGTGAAAAATTGATTGTCAGAACTGAGCACAGTGCCGGAAGACAACCTAGGAAAACGGATTGACCCTGCACCATGTGGCCATAAGCACCGGTGAGTAAAAATGCGCTGCTGTGCATCTTCAACACTGATTATTGTTAAACCTGCGTTACACGCGCACGTTTGATCACGATCAGGGCGGATTTCGATTAGGCTCGATGATGCTCAGCTGCTGCTATATGGTTATTCTTGAGCGTGATCAGGCCCGATAGGAATCGTGTGATGATCGCGATCTGGAAACCATATCACTATTTGGCTCATGTCAGCGCCAAACTCGATCCAGATCAGTCCTGATCGCGATCAAAAGTGCCCGTGTAACACCGCTATTGCTTGCAAAACGACTAAAGAACACATTTCATTAAGTGTTATTATTTGTGCAGCTAATCAGAAGCACGGTTTCTGCGTACCAATGATGTTGTATAAAAATGTTTATTTAAATATCTCACAAATGTATAAATATCTTTCCCGTGAAACATCTGTTACGGACCGCAGCATAAGCTTTGCCTCCCTCTGCCAAGTGAGTTATAGCAGGAAATGCACATACATCCATGGTATGTTAGAGGCAAATGTACATAAGAGTATGGAGAAGGAATTCTATATTTCAATATACAAAATAAGTTCATAAGCGTTAATAGTGCATGTTTATGCAGTGGGACAATTTAATTGCTTACTAAAGAAACAAATGTCCCTTGAGTGAGGCTTGGCTAAGTGCATCACTGAAATAGATGCTCAAATAAATCTTACATGCATGCTATTCATGTTTGCAGCATTGTTGCATGCATTGTTAGACATAAATTACAAAGTTATCCATGCTTCTACCATGGTAACAGTGGCTCTTTCTTTTTTTGTTTATCAACCACAGCCTTCAAGAAACTGCACATATCTGCACACACTTAGCTGCTGTAATCTCTGAACCTACTTCAAGTCAGCAGAGATTGTGTTGCCAATGGAAGTAACCTCAGGGACCGAAAATCCTCACACGGTATGTTTGTGGACATTTAATTTATGGTTATGCTTCGCTAATTTATTAGACCGAGTTTTCGCTCACCATTTCTTTTTTATGGCTTCCTCATGACCTCATTTATTTTTTTCTATTCAGGACAATGGACAACAAAAGGATTGTTAGTTTTCAAGCTACCCCTACCAAGGCGCAAGAAGCTGAAAAGTCGCCCGAAGAGAGGTCTTCCTGAACTCCATCCGTCACCAAAAACAGTTTACAAGCTCAACACGGGAAAGGAATGGGAACTGTACACCAAATTGCAACAGTAGTATGTGGTATGTTAAACCAGTGCAAGATTGGCTGCACAAGTGATTTTTGATGCAAGAAGTAACCAGCGCAAGGGAAATGTGCCGGCTTAGGATTCCTTGGATAGTGACTGTCGCATGGTATCCTTCTGTAAGTGTGCGTCCACATTTGTATCGAGTATTGCATATAACATGGTGCAAAACAAGCCAGCAGTAGCGTGTCTGAGCGCAGCATTTCCTCATTGCATTGAGTGTAGATTGTTGTAAATGTGAACATTATTTTGCACAGCAATGCCAAGGAATGATACCGTAAGGCATAATGCTGTCTTCTTGTGAGCTACATTGTGAAAGCTTTTGAAAGTGGAAAATGTGTACAGGCACTTGACCCTTTGTTAAAAGACATGCTATGTAGTGGTCACCTGGAGAATAACAGCCATGACTTTACTACCAAGTACAGTTTGATTATTAGGGCAGAAGGAAAGCTGCACATAAAATTTTAGGTAGTATTTTGTTATACAGGCTGTGTAATTTGTCATGCATTTACAAAGGTCATTCCTAGTTGCAGTGAGTGAATTCTTCTGGTCTGTTAAAGGGCTTATGTGAGGAGAGACATTCCATCCACAAAACACTGTTGCATGTGTGCAAGAAACTTGTTTTTTTGTGTTAGGTTCAGTCACAGGAATACGGCAAATAATAAAATCAGATCCAGACAAGAGACCTAAACATCAAGTTTTAAAAAGTAAGTTTATACAGTACACAGAAGAGGTAACTCAGATCTCGCTAGAGCTGTTTGGCTAGCATTTGCTTGTATTTTATATTTGAATGTGTACTGAGTGCTATTTCTTTGAACTACTATGCAGCTCAAAAAGGCCCGTTTTGAGCAGAGATTTCCCAATAGAACCCCTAGAGAGGGTGTTCACACCTCGTCTTTCTAAACAAACCCCCTTAATTTCTAAATGTTTGTAACAAGTTCAAAATATCTGGTGCTCCACACCTCCCACTGATGTCTAGACCCACCTCCTAATTTTAGTTCCTGGGGAAACTTCTGGTTTTGTGTGACACCCATGCTAAGAGTGAGGCACAGCTAAAGGGTAGTAAAGAACAAAACTGTAAATCTAGCAGCCACTATGACGATTATGCGCTCAGAGAACCAGGAAAGATTGACTCATTTACTTATCAGTTGATCAGCAATGGACAAGCAAGGGTATAGCTTGATCTTTGGAAACTGTCTTCTGTAACGGCCTTGAGAAATATGTGTGCCTGTTGAAATGTTTGCTTCGGACTGAGGCTTTCGTTGCTAGCCAACTGTCACTTGATTGAAGTGTTTATACCACAGCAAACCCTTCACCTCTTTCGAATACATAAACCAAATTAATCTTTCAACGGGATAACGTAAATTTTGCTTTACATGTGCTATATAATATACGAGTTGAGAACCACTGGAAGATGAGCTAGTTAGTAGCAGTTTGTTGTAACAAAACAGTTCAGACAGGGCGCAGGAGAAGGGAAACTGAACGCAATATCAAAATCACAGAGTATGTACACAAAAATAGTGGTTTATTATCACTTTATTTTTTTTTTCAAAGCCATGTGCCCCTCGTCAAATGTTGTCAAAATAGTGTATCATGATAATCTGCTGACACTACACCTTTGGCGAAATTTTGATGCTGCCTGTTTAATAACGCCAAAGGCGATAAACGCAGACGTGTAGAGTGAGACGGGCGACAGCGTGCACAAATACAGTATGTATACAGTGCTATGCGATCGAAACGTGATACTCGAATCGCGCGATGGCCGGCGCATTCCGTGCTATTGGAGCGCGTTTGATAATCACATAGGAACCGAAGTGAATCACAATGCTTCAGAAAGCCTACTGTTTTTATTGAGTACACGAACTAATCAGCTAGATGGCCTCAGAGCAAAGCGACGACGCAGAAAGCATCGTCAGCCGCGCGCTTCGAGTACTGCGTTTCAAGGGCAGCCCAGCGTAAACATGGTTGTCTGAAACATCGCTCTGCTTACGAACAGAATGAGATAAATTTCAGCTTGTAATTTTATTAAGCAGACGGCTATTTATGTTGTCTGTACGTTCAAATCTGTCAGCGACAGCATTGCTCCCTTATATGTATGCTGCATCCATCACGATTGCCAATAAAGGACGTAAGCTTACTTGCTTGGTGCGTTTATTGCCAGTTGAGGCCTCTAGGTCACCTGGCGACATAGCAGAAATATTTGTACTCGTATTAGAGTACTGTACTCGAGAATAACGCCTCCGGACAGCGGTAACCGCACGCCTAGGACCAGCGAGCGAGCAGCGCGGCCAGCCGCACGCAGCAGCAACGCAACCGCCATATTGTATTGCGTGGTGATGATGATAGCTTGCGCGGCGCCATCTCTCGGTCGTATACTTTAGTTTACGACGCCACCGCTATCCTTATTTTCGTTGCACTGTCAAAGGTACAGTTTCCCTTCTCTACGTTGGTCATAGTATAGGTGTTCTGTGGTTTGGCGGTGTTGGTCTGCTTCGAGAACTGGCAAAACATTCGGACGGCCGGTCGCAGATGGTCCGTGATCTCAGCTGGATCAAAGCATCGTACAGGCCTGCGCACGGTGAGCGTCTGTCTGCGGAAACGCATCTCTTACAATGCCAGTGACACGCAAGGCGTACAAGTCCAAGTGTGGAACGACGTACGAAGTGTCCAAGAATGCGGCCGTGTGGGTAAGACGCATAGCCTTTACCACCGACTCCATACGTGTTAAGGTGCAACCGACGTACTGCACTTAGTAACGGGCCCCTCGTGCATTTCTTATGGGCGGGTTTCTCACGCAGACAGCGCACAAGAACGCCTGTGCCCTGTGACGTACTTCGCCCGATGAACACACCCGTAACCCGGTTGTACGAGCTGCACAGATAATCATTAGCAACTGGACGAGATGGCTTAATTATCGAACATGTAAATAGTTACCGCTGGCATCCTTGGATACCGCCCGGTCGGACGACTGTTGGAGATTATCGTAGAGCTTCCTGCGATTTCAATTTCATTGTCCTTACACGGAAGGCACATACATACTTGCAAAGTCTGCGGCTATGAAAGAGCTAGTACAGGCAGATATGTCTCTGCTGGTCCTGTAATCTCAAACTCCATTGAGTGCCCAACTCTTGCAGCTTGCAAACTGAAGCGTTAAAGTTACCTCTGTATATTAGAAATTGCAGCACTGCATTGCACCGCTATATGTCGGCAGGAAACGCCGGCCGCAAGCTTCCAAAACTAACAACATGCTCTACTCTCTTCTGAAAACATTACCGCAGTGAAACGCAATTATGTGCATTTGTGTGAACTACATACACGAAAGTTGTTCACAGCAGCTGTAGAGTATGCTTGCTTAACGCTTTGCTACTTCCTGCACACCCAAGTTGTTGCGCAGAAGAAACAAAATGTGTGCTGTATGGTGTATGTGATGCCTCAAGCCTGCAAAGTGCACTGACTAAGTCGCAGCTTGACCTTCCAATGCAGGAATTTTTTGATGAGATGAGATGTCTGAAAGGTGCCCTGCAACACTTTCAGAACATGGCCCTGAATACAGTGCCAACCAGTCATTGAGGGCCCTGTCGACATGTGAGCCAAATATTAATGCGCCGTGTGCACCATGGATCTTGCAGTTTTCTTTAAAATGCACCTGGAGATTGCGTGCTCTTCTTTCAACAAATGATGTTGCTGGGGGCGCCGAGTAGTAAAGCCCCTAACACTAGGGGCTTTGGCCAAGTAGGTCTCTTGACTTTTCTCAGTTTTCTTAAAGATAGACACATACATTGTCTTTATTGGTTGAAATCAAAATAGACATAGAAAGCATTGCAGAGGATCTTTTTACGGTCAGCCAAAGCTATTTCTGCCTAAATCAACTTGGATGGTGTCACCAGTGCCGTCATTTTTTGGCCCACATATCCATGGGGACCTCCATCAGCGATCAGCATCGTTTTCTGACTAGGTCCGAAAAGTGTGGCAGGAACCCGTGAGGGTTTGTTCATGCAGTCACCCATGGCCAAATGTGGTCTATGTTATCTTTGTACGATTAATTTAGCACATTTTAGTAACTGTCTCCAGTGGAAACATCATATCACAGTCCCATGGTGAAGTGAGTTCTTTAGGGTTCAGCAAATATTTGAGAATGTCACACATCGAGTCGAATAGCTGTTATTTGTAAAGCCGACAATTTTAAGAAGCGCTCACACAATTGTTTCGGAATGTTAACTGTACCGAACTAAACAGAAAATTGGTGCAAAAGTACAATAAATTTCATCTCTGTCAATATATTGTGGGCATAAAGCGTGTGAACTGATGTAGTGTGGCAGGCCACTTCACTTGGAAAGTGTGGCTTTACTGGTGAAACAGTGATTGTTCCAGCCTTCCAAACAGTTCTATGGATTGAAAGCTTAGTAGAACATCTCTTTGGGCCTGTTGGTTTATACTTTATTGGACGTCTGCATCATAAGTACGGCCCTGCCGCAGTGGTCTGGTGGCTATGGCACTCTGCAGCTGATCCAAAGGTCGCAGGATCGAATCCAAGCCGTAATGGCCGCATTTCGATGGAGGTGAAATGTTGAGGCCTGTGTACTGTGTGATGTCACTGCAGGTTAAGGAACCTCAGGTGGTTGAAATTTCCGTAGCCCTTTGCTACAGTGTCTTTCATATCATAATGAAGTAAAATGAACACTCACCATAATGTTATCATAATCATGTTGTGGTGTTTGGATGTAAAACTCAGAAATCAATCATTCATGAATGTGATTACCCATGCTGGGTTGCGTGTATAAACTTTGGGTTGATCCAATAGATGTCAATTCAAGAGTTGGGCGCCCGTCCGTGTGCATCTTGTCTCTGTCCCCGTAGCTTTCTAGCATTCCCCCCTCCTTTTTTTTATTTTTATTTCAGGGATATGAAGGGTCTGCTGATTTCTTTCATAAGCTGAATTTGTGCTTTTATTGCAAAAGTTACAAATATGAGGTTGTGATCATCAACTCGCAGTAATCGTAGAAATGGCTGTTCGGTATTCAAGAAGTTGGAAAAGTACGCGAGATTTGATTCGGTCTCAGAAATCACTGTTTGCACACCTCCGATATACTTAGTTGGAAGTCAGGTACTCGCATCTTGCTCCTGTACGGTTGCCTGATGTGTCATTCGTGTAATAGATTGATGACAAATCCCACCGCACGTTTCTTAATGACCTCACTATTCTCAGCAAGGACATCATTTGCTACCAGATTGAACTCAGTGGCTTTCAAATGATTCACTTGAACGCAGCCTTTACTTGCTGCAGCTGTGCCTACTGAAATGTCTTCCATGTGGTTTTGTGCGCAGTTCGTGATGCTACCCACACTGCTTAGCTTTCTTGCTTACAAATGTTCCAGATGGAATTGGCTCGGCAGATATTTTTGAATGACCTTGCCATGACGTGCCATAAGATGGTTGCCAAGAAGGACGGAAAGGGCAAAAAGACATTGAGAAGAAGAGATGTTGTGAGAGCGTACAAGGTAATTAGTGCTTTTAACAGCATGTTCAAAGTGTCGTACATTAAATGTGATCATATCTTGTTGGACTGTTCTGAAGGATAACAGCCTGTTGTTGGGCACCAGCAGAGGGTGTATCACTTCTTGCTCTATCATTTTCCTTTAACTTGAATATGAATGCATCTTGTTTCAAAGTGAGCGTTATTCAGCTGAATCAATTGATTTTCGTGCGCGATGTAGTGTACGAGTGATATCACAAGACACATGGTTCTTGAATGTTGTCATCACCCTTTCCGGAAACACAAGGCCCGCTGCATTTCTCTGGCGGTACTTAAGAGGACCCTGAAGCGGTTTAGGTGATTTTGTACAAAATTCATTGTATCGACAGTTCAAGTGCTTCCGATCATTAGCAGACCAACCTCAGTGCTCTGCATTAAGTGTTACAAGGTTTTAAAGATGCGCATCGTGAAACATCAATGTGACTCAACCTAAAACATTTTTGAACTGCCCACGGGTTGTCAATCCTAGGTTTTGAAAATTACGTGCACGTCACTTGGGTCGGGGCCAATCAGCGACCTCTCATTCCATCGCTCGATGACGGGGGCGTTTGAAAACGCTTTTTGGCGAGCCGCTGCGACCTTTTGCGATACGCGTGTTCAAAACCTTATTGTAAATTACACACTTTACGCACAGTGCTAAAATCTGTCCTGTAATGGTCCTAGTGACCCGCTCTACCGGATCACCATGTTTTCACAAAACCGTCAAAACCGTTTCAGGGTCCCTTTAAGTGTTACAAGGTTTTGAAGATGTGCATCGTGGAAGATCAATGTGACTCAACCTAAAACATTTTTCAACCGTCCACGGGTTGTGCAATGGACACCCAATGGTTCGCTTTTGTTGCGAGTGCTGAAAGGCCAGCCATGAGACATCAAGAGCTCCAATGGGCCAGCCAATGATGTTGTGGCATCTGGCGGCTACAGAGGCTAGCACTACCAAGGCTGGCGGCCTCAGCAAAGACATCGCAGTGCCATGTTGCTACTGAGGGCTCGGCACAGCGGCTTCCGTGGTGCGCACAGCCATTGCTAGAGCGCACCCCACAGCTAAGCGAGTTGAGGAGGAACTGCAGTGGTAAGAAGGAATATGACAGAAATCAGTCCCTAGCCCCCATGGTGCAAGGTGCTTTGCTTAACTTACGGTGTGAATGATTTCGTGAGGATATAGTCTGAACAGTGACACAATGTCAAAAAACCATTTCAGGGGACCTTTTAAAGGGCCACTAAACAGGCTCTACTTGTTTTTTAAGCTGCCCAAACAAGCTAACTCAATCATAGAGAAGGTTGCGGCGATAACATTCTGCGAATATGACAGTGCTGCGCGCCACACAAACGCCATATGTCAAAAAAACAATTCCCGCGCCTCTTTCCTGCGATTGACCAGTCGCCTCCTAGGTGCCATCACATTCTACCGCGAACAACTTTGCACAGTTGTAGCTCGTTGATTGGTCGAAACCAGGTCTATGTCAGATCCTGTGGCCATCCCACCGGCGTGAGCGCAGGAGCAACCGGAACTGCAGTACAAGCGTAAATGACGTCAATTGCTCACGTCGTGTCACGTGTCAAAAGTGGGCGGAGCCTCGACGGCACGCCACGCCTACCCTCTCCTCTGCAGAGAAGGGTGGGGAGGCTGACCGAGAAAACGAAGCCGATGCAAGCGGCCACTTAAACCCGTGTAACTTCTTTAATATTGCACCTATTTGCAAAACTCTTGTGGGAGCATGTTCACATCGCACAGGAGCGCAGTTATATCTTTAAAACAAATTTTAGACCTCGCGGTCGTTCGATACTTTTGGAACTAGTTGGACAACTGTGCAAAGCAGTCATGGAGGCTCCTGTGAGCATGTGAGCCAGATGTCACTACATTGCACGCGCTCGGGAATTGTTTGGTTTCAAACACAGCTGGGAAGTGCCTCCACTCCTTTCGACATGATGTCACTGAGGGCACATGACAACCCAGCTCAATGCACAAGTAGCACTGGTTGGTTTCATAACATGGAAAGATCCTCTGCAATGCGTTGTTCATTCATTTTGAGTTCAGCAAATACGGACAATGCATTTATCTGTCTTTAAGAACACTTGAGAAAAACCAAGCAGCTTTGTCAGTGCAGCCAGTGATGTCATTTGTTAGATGAAGAGCAGGCCACGGTCCAGCTGTGCTTGAAACCAACTTCACAGTACAATAATATTTGACTTGCATGTTGACAGCAACCTCAACAACTGATTAGCAACATTTTCTGGCTATCTTCAAAAAGTGTTCCAGGGCACCTTTAAATGTATGACTGAAGCAGACATTAAAACTGACCTTGTTGCTGTGACTGTATTTAGGAGATTTAATGACACATCTAAAATGTGGCAAGGCACAAGTTCAACCCTTCTGTTCCAGCTATGCCTGCAGCTGCCACCATTGCTGAATTGTTTGTGCTTCTTTTTTGTTGTAGGGCATAAGCGTGACCAATAAAGTTGCTCATCTAATTTTGCTGGTATGGTGGTTACGGTGCTTAGCAGCTGTACCGGAAGGTGTGGGTTTGACTTCAGATGTGGTGGCCGCATCTTTGATGCCGTCAGAAATGCTACAGGCCCATGTACAACTGTCCAATTTCAGTTAAAGGAGTACCGACATGATTTTGCGGCGGCTCAAAATGTACTTTTTTTGTTTTCCAGCTACATATTGTTGACGCCCCCCACACACGGAGGCCAGGAAACATGTAGTACAAAATATTTTAGTTTGGATTTAACATTTTCGTCGCCCGGCACTGCAAGCCAGCCCCAGCGCAATGGACACTACGATGACGTATGAGCACAGTCTATTAAAGATCACTGAAATCGCCGTCAGAGTCACTGGACTACTGTGAAATTGTCGTTGTTTGCGTGCCCGACGTGTAACTGACCATAGACGACAGAGTTGCAGCGACTTTATCACGAACTGCTGTCCCTACGTGACTCAGACGCACGTCCGACTGTGTTGACACGTCACTAGCAAACCGACCCCTCGAAATCGAAACCGAAAGTGGGCTTTTAAGGAAGCTGTATTAAAAATATATTACGAGGCACCATGATACTCTTTTTGGGGTTCTCCGCGCCATTGTTTTCATTTACAGCAATGATATGAGAATGTAAAAAATTCGTGTCAGTACTCCTTTAAAGAACCCCAGGTGGTCAAGACTTCCGGAGCCCTTCGCCATGGCTTGCCTTGTAGTCATATTGTGGTCTTAGCACGTAAAGCCGCAGTAATTGAGCCCATCTAATTGACAACTGGATTTGGTTTCCTCATGAAACTCGTGATAACTCTCTAAGAAGGTCATCCACTCATAATTGCATAGCTTAGTTTGTGGTGATCAGGTGACACACAAACAGGCTCACACACACGAATTAGTCATGAATGAATCATAGCTGGTTTTGGGGAGTAATACACCAGAATTCATCAATCATCATCACATGAATTCGAAAAAGCGTGCTTCCAGAAAGAGTGCAGTAAAAAGGTTTTTAACACATCTACTAAAGTGTCCTTGAAACATTATTTTTTTTTGTGATTGTCAGCATTTAGGCTACATTATAATCAAATCAGATGTACAATTAATTAAACAATGCATTTTTTGCTGAGGCAGCTACATTCTTTTTTTTTTTTGCCTGTCACTTTTTTTGTTTTTGTTTTGTAATACTCCTTTTACTAAACTCAACTAATGGCCGAGTTGATGCTAGCGACAGCTCTCCTTCCTATGGCACTTTTGACGTAGCCTCCATGATGAACAGCTGCAATGGGGTACCATTTATTACAGAGACTACAGTTGTGGGCGTATGGTTCGACTCTGGCCCGTGAGGTGCTGCTCCCCAGTGTGCATATATAGAAATGCTAGGGAGATGTAGACAAACAAAAACTCTGACAACTATCACCCATAAGCATAAGTTCGGAAGCTATGGTGGTATGTTTGGGCCAATCTATGGCCATATGTGCATGGATCCCACTGTTGAGCAGAGAGCGAGAGCTCATGTAGTAACACGCTGCAGTCATTGCTCACCTGTTCCCTTGCACAAGTGCACGCTTTCGCATTGTGACATGTCACCAGTGACGAGATTCACTGCTTACGATACAGCAAAGGTGATTCTTGATGTTGGAGAGAAAAAAAAACCTTGGGATTGCAAGCTTGCGCAGCTCATGTCAACATGCAGCACATCATAACATAGCAATTGACGTTCACTATCCTCTGAAAGTTGCGATTAAACAATTCAAATCATAAAGTCTTTCAGCTATCATTCGTTCTCAAAGAAGATGAACATTCATTGTTGATGTTCGGTGGACTAGCCAGCAAAATCGGTCGTTTGCATGATTTCGCTTGTTCATGGCACATCCTGTGAACAGGGGTGTTTGAAAACTCTTCTTGTTGGGGCACCGGTATCTGTAGTGATGCACACATTTAGAAAACATAGTAAATTACAAAGCACTGGTATTGGTCTGCTAATGATCAGAAGGACTTGCACTACTGGCCTAAGATGTTTGCACAGAGACTTCAGTGCAGTTTTAGGGTTCCTTTGAGGGGGGACATGGGTTGTGGAGATATTTCCTGTAATTTATGGCCAAACTTGATGAAACTAAGTAGATTTGTATAGTTTTTCATTCCAATTCCAAGTACGCAATCATTTTTCACGTGAGGCAACTAGTTCAGGAGATAGATAAAGTTCCCACTCTGCTGTTTCCGGAGGCAATGGAAAAAATATTCATCAATGAAAAGTGAGTATTACTGTAAAGATAGGTACCGTAATATGCAGTAATGGCAACACCCCTACAGACATTTTTCAAATCAAATCATGGTTAGTCATTCTGAAGACAATCAAAATGCAGTGTCATGGCCATGGTAGAGAAAAAACAAAATGTAGTAATTTTAAAAGTAAGTATGCAGAAAATTAAAATCCTGCTGTGTGCACTTTGTGGTATATAGGTAGGGCTTTGTGTTAAACAAGAATAATAGCTCTAGCTGTTCTATATCACGAGATATCACTCCGATAATCAAAAATAAATGACTGGAGGACGTGCTCATTTAATCTCGTACAAACTGCATAGAACTACATTGGATGAAATACAAACCTTACAAGAACCAAACTAGGTTTTAAATGTGAAGAAATACCTGGATATTTTAAATAGGTAGTACGAATTCTTTTTTTTCTTTTGCAATTCTTTGGCTTCCACAACCCATGCCCTCCTTTAAGGGAATGACATGTTCGTCAAGAGGGAAGCACATGAGATGTTATGCTTTGTGCAGTCTCCTTGTCAAACCAGTAATGGTTGATGCAGTCACGTGCTTGATGGGAGGTTACAGCTTCGTTGAGAGTAGGTCTTGTTTCTTTTGACTTGTTTTGCTGTCCTAACATTGTTTATCTCTTTAATGCTGTGTGTTGATGGTGCACCTTCATTGCTTTATTACTCCAGTACAGATTGTGCTCAATGTATTATGACGAAGAACAAAGCTAGGAAGGCGATGCCGGCTGCTGACACCACGACAATCCAAGCTTCAGTTGTAAAAAAGCGGCCTGCACCCACGGGACAGTGCGGCCTGTTGCACATGTTGTCATTTTCGTGACAACTGCTGTCAGTAATTGAGTTGCATTTTCTGTATTCTCTTTTCTTGGTTATGTGTAATACTGTGTTTTCATATTTATTATGAAATACCTTCACAGGAGGAATAAAAATTTAACATGAGAGAGTGTGTCACATGACAACCTTGCATCCAAGCAACTGAGGCCAAAGACCTCTTTGTAGTCGATCCACGCCACAGTGCTGCTTTTATTTTTATTTTTAATTTTATTCATTTATTAATTTTTTTTGGTCTCTTGCGATGCTCAAAAGACATGCAGTTGAAGCTCAATACAGTGAATACAGATATGCTAATGAAGCAATAGTAAAACCTCGTTATAACGATGTTGAAGGGGGAGTGGTAATTACTTCGTTATAACCATTAGTTTGTTATAACCAATATCAATTTCATCTATAGGAATTTCAAGGGGAATTGTGATTACTTCGTTATATCCGACAGTTTGTTATAACGAAGTTCTACTGTATTTGCATTACAACGGTGTAGAAAATGTACATTCTAATTAATTGTCTGACATAATGAAGCTTTTATTATGTTAGGTGGGCTTCATTATAATGATGAGATTTGACCGTAATGTGTGGCTTAGATCCGGATGCTCCTGAGCCACTATTTCTGGTGCTGGGACTGAGAACCCTGGGCTTCAAGTGCAGCAAGCAGAAAGGCAGCAGCATGGGCTGGGGAGATGAGAGCTCTGCTGGCCCACAGTGTTTCCACCTTCCAATATGAAGTGTGCATTTTGCCGAGTATATAAATGCAAGAAGAGAGCTACACTAGACGAGTTGCACACTGTGCGACATCATAGTTCCTCATTGAGTTCTTACGGAGTAAGCTGTTGTGGGCTTGCTACAGTGGCAGATTTTAGTGGTGATGGCGTCCACCGCTGCGTCCCTCTGTGACCATTGTTGTTCACACTGAGCAAAAGGAGTCTTGCCAACGCAGATTTGAACCCAGCCCACTAGCAGCAGTGCCACACACCTCTGACCAACGTTAGTGGACTGGCTTGGTGGTGTTTTGCAGAACCACCACCCGCCTGTACATCTGTGCCGCTGCAGTCACTTCCTCACTAGCCCAGTGCTAGTGTATTTTATGGTTGCTTGTTCGTGGCAGGTTTCAGCAACTATGTCATTTGCTAAAGTGCTGCCGTCACCGAGAATATCAGCAGACAGTGCCAACGTGCTGCATTCCGGGATGCACAAGCGGCCACCGTAATGATGTTAGCAGTATGGCAGGCCAGTTCTGTGCTCCCAGCAATGCGACGGTTCACTTGACATGGAACAGAGTGCTTCATTGTGGTGACCTTGGAACTCTCAGCGCACACATCATTAAATTCTGTTTAGTGGTGCGCACTGCATTTTCAAATGAAGCTTGTATAGTGTAGCCTGTGTGGGCATAGTTGGCACTGTGGTCATCACTCGTAAACACTCACAAAAATGGAGCCCCCGGTGCCTTTGAAAAAAGAAAATTGTTACCGTTCTTGGGATTTGAAGTCAGGGCTCCACCTTGTGAAGCAAAGTGTTTTAGCCATTAGAATACACAGGCACACTTCAGTGAAGTGAACCATATATTAGTCTGTGTATAAATGCATTGGAGTTTCTTCTACCATGCTTAGGACTTTTGAAGAGCAACAGTGAAACAGCATTGAGAAAGAATGGAAGGAATCAAAAGAAAAGGAAGGAATGAGATTGCTTGTATTGCCCAGCACATTTCTCGTGCCTGCATTTGATATGTGATCCTGAGCCACAAATAGAAGGAAACACAAACTGGAACAAGAGCTGAAGGCAAGATGGAGGCTTTAATAGATGAAGAGATTGTTCAAAGCAACGGAGATCAGGGAATGTCGCCAGAGCCAGTGTTTCAACAAGTGGGCCTTTCACCAGGACGGTAACTGCATCATTTTTAATTATCTCTTTAATCTAGAAGGAAAGAAAAAGAAATCATGGATGGCTCATACCTGCCTTCAATATGCATGCAAATACAAGCCACACACGACTGAGCCACACACGACCAGTCAGTGAAAACTCATCGAACTGCGAAAATGCTTGTACTTGCAACAAACTTTGCTTGCCCTCCATTTTCTCGACGAGAAGGGCCCATGATTAGTTCTTAACGCGAGACTTCTGGAGCAGCGGTAGGGATCCAGTCTAGAAGTAAAGGCAGTGAGGAAATGTGCCAAGCTGCTGTAGCTTTAACTGGTTTAATATAATTGCCATTCAGGCGTCCAAAATGAACTGGCTCGCCCTGAATCCAGTAGCCAAAGTAGACAGGTGCAAAGGCACACTAGTATTCTGGGCCAAATTGAACAGATTGGAGCAGAAAAGTGTGTGCAAGCAGCACGAGGGACAAAAGTACAGATGCTACAACACAAACATGCAACCCATGATACTTTCTGGAAATTATGGTAGCTGGAAAAGAAGCAAGAGCCAGTTTCAAGAATTATTGTGCTTCCATTTAAAGGGACTGTCTACAGTCTTTCTTCGCTCTCCCGTTTTCTGTCTCAATAGAAAACGCACTTTTTGAAGTGTCCCAGCGTGCAGTGGTTTCACCGGAAAGTGAGTAGAAATTATTAAAATAGAATTTTTTTCATCTACGAAGTCGCTCCTTTTCTACATGTAAAGGCGCCGACAATGGTTACTGGGTGTCGTCTCCCCGAGCAACCCTCCAGGGCGCGGGTGGCCTTTTCCAAACAGGAATCGGTTCTAAGGATGACATTCCAGAGGTGACGAGGAGGAGAGGCGAGGGAAAGTCAGCACTAGGGGGTGTGCCTCGGACGTCGTGAAAACAAGATAGCGCTGCATGTGTGACAAGCGTGCATGACTATACGCCAGTACAGGCAGACAAATCCAAAGGCAGTGCCACCTGCTCCACCCGAAAACAGCGTAAAGAACTAGTTATGTTCGACAGCTGCAAACGTAAACTTTAGGAGCATTTTACAATAAAATTCAAGTGACTGGGAAGGTAAGCTGCGAGATAGCTTTGCAATAAATGTGTCAGCGCTGCAGTGTACGCCGTTTTCCTCTCGAGTCTGTGTCAGTTTTTCAATGAAGCGGCTCACGCAAGTGCTCGAGCTTTTACTATCCGAATGCAGGCTAGGGGACGGTTCAGAAGCCAGTAATCTCCCTCCACTTTTTACCTCCAAAGAAAGGTTGTTTATATATCACAACATTTGCGGGCATTACCGCCTTGGTCGCCAAACCCTCCCACCTTTGATGCATTGGTCCTCATGCATGCGCAAGGTTCTTTGGTGTAGACTACAAACTCGCTCATTTCTCTCCCCTGCCTTACGTCACAAAATTTACCCAGGAACGTACCCTAGTTCAGCTTGCAAGTTATGTTGTGTCAACAGAGCGGACCTAAACCACATTATGTGGCAGGGCAGGAACCATTCCCCTCCCCCAAGCCTTCATAATCGTTCACGTAGTCGGGAGCTGTGGGAGGCTGCCATGCGCAGCTACGACCCCGCACTTCAGGAGGCTATCCTGAGGTGGTGGAGGAGGCCTACCGCGAGTAGGATCCCTCGTCTTTTTCTCGCAGCCCCTTTCCCTTAATATGGGATAAATAAAGCTTTATCTCTCTCTCTCTCCGTGTCAGTTTTTGTGCTGTTTCAGCATGTTCAGGAAAATTATCAACTGGCACAGCTATCGATTCTTCTATGTTCAGACTGGTGTACAATGCGCACTTAACCCTTAAGATAGTGAACTTCAATATAATGAAATTTTCAGTATAACAAAGTACTCGAGCTTTTTACAACATGATGCCCAGGGAACACTATGTATTTTTTACCTCCATGCAGCGGAGCATTTTTATCCACAAGTTTGATACAAAGAAGTTTCAATGCTGCCGCAGAGGAAGACAGAGCCAGTAAATTGAAAGTTTTCAGGTGGCAGTGGCTAACCGGTAAAGTTGCACGCGGTTTTCGTGGACTCGCATTCTCGCCATGAAAGTGCGGGCAGCGCAGCATGTATGAAAACAGCTCAATGCATCGTATTGCACACCTTGCGCATTTCGTAACTGATGCATTTCTGTATTTCGCGACGCCTGTACCGTAGTCCGGCGACTGATTTGGTGTTCTAGTTATCGCCGAATGGTCAAGTGACAAGCAAGTGTAGCTGTAGAAGGTGTGGTACTTAATGTGGCGGGCTCTGATCACCTTGCGAGAGATCGCGATCGTTCAGGAAATGGATGTCGCCGACGACGCTTGTATCTAGCCAGTGATTTCGATCGGTGAGAAAGAAGGCATTGCTGCTTCTCTGTGGAACTGTTAGTTGTAAACTTTTTTTTACGTGATAGCTAGTCGTGCCCTCTCGATCTGGGAAACAACCGCCATGGCAGAATGGACGAGATAGCTTTTCTCATCACTTCTTACCACAGTGCTTTGTATCTGGGTTTCTCTAGGCATTATGCATCACGTACGGCCCCTGTGATGAAGCCTTCGATGAAGCGTTAAGTCATGGTCGCCAGATATCTGCTGCGGCAAAAAACTTTTGTCTGTTATTTTTTTCTAAGCGCTGCTTTTTTAGGGTGCGTCTGCGCGATTTTCTTGTAGGTAAATAAGGATCCTTCGGCGACAATACACAGTACTATAAAAGGCCCAATTTTGATTCAATGAAGTTCCGATATAACGCAGTAAATTGCCTATTTGACCAACTTTGTTACATAGTGGTTTAACCGTATATCAGATGGTATAATATGTGAGGTTCTTCTTGGGAGCCTGCATTCTGTGAGCATGACAAAACCAACATAAGAATTTTAAAGCATAAAGACATAAAGTGGCAGTACACCAGCAATGTGGTTCCCTTTCCCACCTGAAACTTCTGGTTGCCATAGGATACCTAGCATAAAAATGGTGCAGGATGACCCCTGCCTGCCCAGTCCAGTCCACTCTTGCCAAGAGCTTGCTTTAACAGTACTTGCTGCTGGGCTAGTTGGTTCGTACTTTCGAAGGAAACTAATCAGTGCAGATAATTACGACACACGCAGGCCACTCTCAAAAGTGACGCTTATCCCGTCAATGGTGCGTTTCTGTGTGTGTGTGTGCTAATTATCTGCACTGAACAGTTTCTTGCAAAAGAACTTGCTGCCCTTATCATCATGCCTATTTTAAGTTCACTGGCTGGTGAGGACCTCTCCTAGCGATTTCCAATTTGCCCTGTCCGGAGTGAGTCTATTCTGTTGTTCTCACTGTTCATTTGTTGTCTGTCCTCCACCTGACATGTTCTGCCAAGGTCCACTTCTTTCCTTTGATTAACAACATTGGCTACTCCTGTTTGTACCCAGATCCATTCAGTCTGCTTTTTGTTTCTTAGAGCTACACCTATCATTTCTCATTCCATCGCGTACTATGTGCTCTTTAATTTCATCCAGAGTCTTTTTTCGTTATTTTCCAAGTTTCTGCACTATGTGTTAGTGCCGGGAAAATGCAGCGGTTATATACTTTTTCCCTTGGGGATAGTGGTGGGTTCGTGGTCATGGTTTGGGGATATCTGCCAACACTAATGAAAATTCCTGGCTTAGCAGTGCTTCTGCAGCTGTCCGTTTTTCATTGTTTTGAAGATAAAAAATGTATGCCAAGACAACATATGAAATTTATCGAACTAGCTTTTGTCACAATGAAATAATTAAATACGTTTACATCTACAAACTGTTTTTCTATCTATATGTTTCTTCTATGCTTATGGTTCCTTTTGAATCAGAGAGCCCTACACTACCTACCTTTGTTGTTGTTTTGTGGGGTTTAATGTCGCAAAACCAGTTCTGATTATGAGAGACGCCGTAGTGGAGGGCTCCGGAAATTTCGACCACCTGGGGTTCTTTAACGTGCACTGACATCGCACAGCACACGGGCCTCAACATTTCGCCTCCATCGAAATGCAGCTGCCGCGGCCAGGATTCGATCCCGCGACCCTTGGATCAGCAGCCGAGTACCATAGCCACTAGACCACCGTGGCGGGGCTTACCTACCTTTGAACCTGGGACAGTGTCTACATACATGTGTGCTACAGCATGTACCACAAAATTTCGTCTTCTGCTTTTGATTTAAGCATAGAGAACTCAAATAATTAAAACAGACACTAAACTCTCACAGCCTCACATTTTAATGCAGGCTTTCAAATTATTCACCAGTATTCAACCACGGAAGTTGCCAGAAGCAACATACCAGGAGGCATCCTTGTCTTTGTCAGGATGCAGTCAAGTCCCTCTACTGGAATGTTGCTTCTGGAAACATCCTCTGTTCGATCACCGCTGAAAACTTTCGAGTTACCACCTTCTCATGATCTTGTGTCTTGCTAAGTCACCAAACAGCACGACAGCTTTTTTTGGGACCTTTGCATCTGCGAATCGCTTGGATGTCTTGCATGGTTGTTCAAGGCCAGCCAGGGCAGCAGCGTTGCTTCCATCTGTTGTCCAAAGAGCAGCTAGAGTCACGCTAGCAGGCTGTTTGAGTGCGGAGCAAGTCAAACCGGTTATGTTTGTGCTTCTCCCCCATCACCCTCGCCTATATAGCCAGCAGCCAGCCCCATCTGCCCTTTGCTGATGGTTGCCGCAGGTGTCTGGCCCAGATGGGTCTCCAGTCCTTGCCATGTCCTGTTCATTAGGTACTCGCCTGCAAAGCAGAGGCCATACAAACACATAATTCCAAAGCCCGACTGCGATATAGGGAATTTGGATATAACGAACTACCGGTTATAATGAATGAAAAATACTGGTTTTTAGAAAAATGCTGCAAATACACTGTGGTGATGTTCTACCGTGTTTCAATTTCGTTCTCAACGTATGCTGTTAGATGGCCAGTGGCCACGGCGCATGGCATTCTGTGCACCCACACCCCTCTCCCTGAATAAACCAGTTCCTCACTCGGCTCTCCATCCGGGTGGCCACTTTACTTGGCGCTCCGGCACTGGCATGCCTTTGTTTTCGGCCCCACTGCGCCTCTGGCGGTGGCACTACATATACATTTATAACAAATTCTCGAATATAACAAGACTATTTCTGTGTCATATATAATTCGTTATGAGATTTGGCAGTAACTTCTCAAAAACTACAGCTGCAATTTCATGGTAAGAGGTGCTTGTGTCATTCTAGAGTTTTGCTTCAGCAGATTTTTCATTTAATTGTTTATTTTTACATACTGAAGCCCTGAACGACAGATATAGCAGACGTTTTTTAAAACATTTGTGAAGGGAAAAACAAAAGGTTTTGCAACATTAGCTGGTATAAATTTAGGTTACAGACATCCATTTTGCAGAAATGCATTTTTGATGCTGTGTAATCAATGTGAACCTATGCACTTGGTAGGCAATTCAGTCCATTAGTGCAGGAGAAGGAAACTACATTTGGCTATGCCTGTATGGGCAAAAAAAAAAAAATAAATAGATACAGGGAGAGAGAGAGAGAGAGAGAGAAGATTAGGTTCGTGAGAGTTATGTGTGCTGGAATAGCTTAACATACTTTGGAGCATTCCACATAATACTACACAAATAACCCAGCTGTTTTAAAGAGGAATTTGGGTTTTTTCTTTACCATGTTGAGATATTAGCATTTTTCATATGGTTTCAACCATCCTGATGCAACTATGGTGGTCCAAACTGCTTACAGACTCACCAATAAGTGAACCAATAATCTGTGTGTTGTAACCGAAAATGAAACTGGCATCTGCTTCCTTATATGCCTACAATGATGTCATAGGTTACCCTGTCGTAACAAAAACACAGTACATGAGGTGAGGGTGCAAGCCAACCTGCAGAACAGCACAAAGCCACTTCTCATAAAAAGCGCGGCTGGAAGGGTACGAGACCCTCTTGGTACTCACTGAACCTTCGGTAGAACACCAGCTTTGACCCAATGCCACTACTGTGTATGATGCAACTTAAACAACAGCAAAATAAGCAGTCCTTCTCCACCATCTTGCCCTGAAGAATGAGTCAGCCTGATCACTTGTGTAGCATGTGGAATGCTATATCACAGACATAGGGTTGCCTGCATTCCGTGGCATAATTAGAAATACACAAGAAACCTCTAAAATTCATTTTCAGGAACATAAATGACTTGCAGTATCACAGTTTCGCACACATAAATGGAGTAAAAAGGAGAAAACGTAATTAAAATTTCATTAGGATCAGTGTACATACAAAAGTTGCCGGAGTTGCCCCTAAGGCTTTAGAACACATAAAATAAATGTGTGCAGGCCATGAGAAATCATGAATGAATGTTATGCCAAGATATTCATAATGGTTAGCTCCATATTATGATGATCATGATGATTTATGGTGGCTATTCATTCGCGCAAGGGCCGTTTGCGGCCAAAGAGTGCCAAGGCGAAGTAAGTGTACACAGTAGTGTGATCAATGACGATTCCTAGGTGTAATGTGTGTAATGTGGCTGTAAATGGCTCCATTTATGGCATAACATTTTGTAATGTATTTTCTTAAAATTAATATTAATTTCCACTTTTCATGCCAAGCAGTTAAATAGGCAGACGAATAGCTTGGTCATTTATGATGAGTTTTAGAGATAGGATGAAAGGATGCTTCCTATTCTGAGAAACTTGTTGAATGCAATCTCAAGGTAATAAGAAGTCCATTGTGAATAACAAAGCAAGGAAAAGGGAGCTTTGGAATACCACCTGAACCAGTTAGCAGACAACATCTGGAAAGCAATGTACTCAGCTACTTTTCATACGCTATAGCAGGCAGCTACAATAAGTATGCTGCAGCATCTCTTCTTCAGATTCCTTCAGGCATTCAATATCCACTCACTGCTGTTGGAATAAAATAAGTGTGTGCAAGTTGTCACAAACTCTAATGTCCACTTTGTGCTCTTTTTAGAAGCATCACACTACTGGAGAATTTACCTAGAAAGTCACATAACAGTGCTTTTCTGCATTGTATTGGCACATTATTCGCTACTGAGAAGTGACAGCGAGCAGGTGCTAAACGGAGACATAGATTGCCATTGTGGATACTGTCAAATTCTGCAATGGTGGCATTTTGAGCTAATCAGGGAAACCGTTGCAAGGCTCTGCACCAATGAGAGCAGACGAGACTACGAGTTCAACAATATGGCGGAATTGGACAGTGTCCTGAATGGCACCCATGGTCACCTATTCAAAGATGGCAGCATTTGCACAGCAAGGCTGCATGTGGTCTACCATACCTGCAGCGGCAACGTGGAGCTCGGGCACAGCAACTGTGCCTTTTTTAACCACAAGTGCGCCGCTGGTGGTGCTGCCCTCACTGTTTGCTTTGTCTTCAACGCCGAGGCTTCTTATCTTGCCGGTGACCAGGGAGACATCATACTCTGGCTTTGAGGACTGCTCCTTGAGCTCCAAGTACAGGTCGCCACCTGCCAGTAGGAAGGTAAAGAGACAGAGCAGATCCACAGTTTTCAGAATTGTGAAAGAGGAAATTAGCATCCCACTGTCTGTAGCACTGTGCTACAAGGAAATCAGCGCTCAGAAATGAAAGCTTCTTAATTGAAAAATATGTACTGATTTGGGGCTTTGAACCTGGGAACAACACTTGTCCGGGGAAGTTGTCCCACCAACGTAGCTAACCGGGAGGCTAGAAATTGGCAGCGCGAGGGCAAATTGATTGACAATACGAAGGAGCACATGCACGTGAACAGAGCAAGTGATTTTTGTGGAATTCTGCTAAGTGGAGTAGTGATTGTGAAAGGGTAAAAATTAGCATACAGCCAATCGTAGAACAAGGCTGCAAAGCCTTTCACAATCCATTACTCCACCTTCAGAATTCCACAGGACTCATTTGCCAGTTTGCAAGATTATACTGCAAAATAATTACAAAGTATGCTGGAACATCAGTGTCCCTAATGCATGTGCATGGTGCGCTCAAATGGCAAAAGGTTGTATGTATAATGAAGTCCGACATGGTCGTGGACATCTTGCGTTAGCATGGTGCTAACGCAAGATGAAACAACGTAAGCTTCCCAGCCAAGGCAGTAACAACGTCCAGTCAAGCCTCACTTGCGATGCACTGGCAATACGGCTGCGGCGCTGTGCATGACGCATTTCTTCATTACACCTGCTTTACGCTGTTTCTCAAAAATTATCCCTGAATTCTCTACACCAACTTCAGCTGCCAAAACCACACTGTCTGTGCATATGTCTGGGTTCTCCACAAGCAATTGCAGGTTCCCCTACATTAGCAGGAATGTGAGCAAGCCTTTAATGTAATATGGAACATTGAGACAGGTTGGCAACCTTTATTTGTCTAGTCGCACAGCAGCAGCAACCTTAAATGGAGACTTAGGCGAAACAAGTCAGTTTCTACTTATCTACTTTGAGAACTGTATTGTCATTAGTAATTTCACCGTCGCATGTTCATCGCTACTGTACAATCTCAATACAATGAATTACTGGTTATAACCAAGCAAATGAAAAATACTGGAGCCATTAATACAGTGTTAGAAATATTCGTTTATAACAAATTTCCCTATATACAATGAAGCTATTTTTGTGTCAGGTGGACTTTGCTGTAATAAGGCTTGATAGAACAGAAAATGAAGGTCAAGGGCTGATGTTTGAATTATGTGCCAGATCTTCAGCGCCTGATTGTTATTGTGATGCAATGGATTTGAAAGACTTCTTTTATACCCCACCGGCTAAATAAAGTTTCCTGAAACTTGCCAAGATAAGCATCCAGCTACCTTAGAACACATTGTAGTCAATTTTTACTGATAAAGACCCTGGCAGATGCTGTCAAGGTTGATGGTATTACAGCAAGTTGGTGGAAGTACATCAAAGTGGTGTTACCATATTCTTTTTTTATATTTTCACACTTCTTCACTTACCAAGCATCTTTTAATGGCAAGAGTAGCAGCTTTGGTGTTCTGAAAGGCCAATTTACTAATACTAGGGAAATTCTTTTCTCTTTCGCGTTCCTTCAACAACATCCACTCACTCAAAGTATTGAGGGATATTCCTGTACCAACAGGAGCTTTTGTCGCATTCTTTCGAAATGAGCTTTTTAATGGTATCGCGTTAATATATTGAACCACCTTGGGTAATTTGCAAAGCTATTATAGTATAAACAAGAAATGCAATGAGCAGAGAGTATCAGCACCACCCATTCAAAGACATCACAGAAGTGGCCAACAGAAACCTTTGCTTGTTGGTAGGGATTCATTATGAGACAAGGCTAAGTGTGCAGACACAGACACAAAAGACAACTGGACAACACACAGACATTCTTCAGCATCTGTGTGCCCTACCTTTTTTTCATGAGGTAAGGCATACTAGTAGTATGTTTTTCAAGGCTGCAAAAGCTTGTCTCGTTGAGGGTACGTTGATATGTTGGACAAATTCGCCAATGTTTTAATGACCGGGCCTGATAGCATAATAATGACGTTAGAAATGGATATGGCAGCCACGTGACGTATTTCATTAGGAAAGCAAGAAATAAGTGTGTTATGTGTCCATATCTGCCATTACATACTAATGAAGTGTCATTTATATCAAGGTATATCACCAGTGTGTGAATTGACTTATTGCACATTCTCTTGTTTTGACCGACTGGCTTTTGACTGGTTAGTGTGCACATGAACATGATTTGCAGAGCATAACAAGCAATCGTTTCGAACAAACACCAGTTGGAAGTTTAGCACCAGTCCTGTCAGATCTGTTACTTTTATCTCCATCTTCTGCACATTTACCGAGCTTTCTGGAAAACTGTCGTGGTGAAAAAACAGCAATCACAGATGGGACAGGAACCATGATAGATGACATGATAGAAGACCATGATTGATGACACAATGCCCGTAGTTTACTCTAAGCTGTCGCTGTGTAGAAAGGCCTTATATGTCTGAAGCATAGGAACATGATCCTGCACGCATGCACATTATTCTGTGCATTCCTTGTAGTCTAGTCTAGCTTAGTGTAGTTAGTTGGGAGTGTAGTCGGCGGAGCTTGATCCTCTAAGCTTGCTTTATTTACACTACAGTGCCTTCCTCTTCTTTGTAAAATGGGTTGACAGTTGTGTCACCCCATTTTATAAAGAAGAAAATCAAGTAATCGCAAGTTAGCGTTCTAGAGACCTCTGAAAAAAATAGAAAATTAGCTTTTTGGGTGATTGCTTGGCAGTTGTGTAGCATCCACACTACTGTACGCAGTGGTGAAATGTCACTAGAGTCACTAGACCGCACTTAAACCAACAGAATGTAATTTCTTTGTCCTGAGGCAGGACAGCTATACTCCATTTCTTACATCGGGTGCAATGCTGTGAAGGCCATGTAAGCAGTGCGTACCGAAATGGAGAGGTGTGTCACTCCAACAAAGAAACAAATCTGTGTATTTGAGCTCTCTACCCAGCAATATCAATGTTTTTTGTCCACCTGGTCACAAATGTATCGTGCTTTACGGCAGCTGGCAAAGTTTTTGTTGTGTCTCGCTTGCCCCAAGCAATGCACTACTTTATGGTCTCAGAAGTACACAGCGCAAACAAGAGCACTAGCTTTTACAGTGTTGCACACGATGTATGAAACAGGGTATAAAGTACGCGTGCAATGCAAAATTGAGCGCAAACAAATAAGCTTGAAATTTGGAATTAGGAAAGGAATCAGGTTTAACCTAATCCTCCTGACCCATGCTCAGGGTATAATAATATAGTTAAGTTAGCTTTTTTTACAAAAAAGAACGAGCCTACAAATAGAGAACTAGCATATCTGGGTGGCACTACACGCGTGGTTTAAGATCTTGTTTGCTTTGCTTTGTAATGCAGGATAAGTGTTCAGCTGTGGTATTTCCCGCCAATAAACTGTGGCTAGTTTTCGCTTCGTTTGTCTTTTTGTGTTCCTTCTTGTCCTTGTTTTCGTGTGCAACGGTTCATTTCATTATGATTCAACAACAAGCCTCCTGAAAAAAAAAAAAGAATAGAGACTCGTAGTGATGTAAAAAAATCATTGAACAGGGAAAGTTACTAGAGTGGACTCTCTCCTGGTTCTATGACTCCTCCTAGTCAGGGCAGTCTCTGTTGTTGCCCCTGACAAACACCGATCCATTTATCAAAAACGCTGGCTGCAACAATGTACCCTGTCCAACAATTTCTCACCACACAAAAACAGTGGACACCCACCGGGTAGAATGTCGTTGAACGATGCCGAGTATGTCTGGCTCCACTCCCTCGAAGGATTCAGGGCTAGCTCCAGCTCAAAGGGGGTCACAATGGGCCTGTAGAACTCCTTGGAGTCAAGCAGCGTGTTCTCGGGACATGCCACGAACACGTACACGTCGATCTCCTGAAAGTTGGCGAGCTTGGCGACATTCAATTTGCCCGTGACAAGAGTGTACGCCTTCTTCCCCGCATTACGGATCAGCTTCTTCAGGTGGCCTATCGCCGAGAGGTAATTCCGGACACCCAGGGTGCCCGCGAGGATCCCCACGATGTTGGCATCTTTCGCTTTCTCGATAAGATAGTAACGACGCATAAGTTGCCGGTTGACTGCCAGGCTCTCCTGACGAATCTCCCGCGTGTTCGGGTTGTACGAGTAGCACACGCAATTGTTAAACGTGAACACAATGTTTGTCAGTGTCCGGTTCTCAGGACCAACGAACAGTATGGAGTAGTCCGCGAGGGTGGTGTTCTCTGGGATACAAAATGTCCGCGAGCACTTAGTTATAACATTTTTCCCTTCGGTGCAATTCTTCGCATCCTGCGGCGCAGATGGAATGACCAGATCGGAGCAGACGGCATTTCTGAACAGAGATGAGATCTTGGCAAAGACGTCACCTGCAGAAAAGCACAGAAGGCAGGTTGTGAAGTCGACAAATGAAATGCTTGTGGATTACACGACATTGTTCCGTTATGCAAGGTTTCAATACAGCAGCCTCAACTTGCCTGACAAGAAAAAGAAAATTGCCTGGTAAGAGTGTGACTAGCACATCAAGAGGCACACAGAGGCTGATGCTAGAATCAACGCACGTTCGCTGCGTGTTATCTCAACGTGCAATATGCAGTGCATGCGGAAATCCAGCTGAAAGCTACACACGCACCACTGGTGCACCCAGGGATTCCTTCCAGGAGGGGGTTTAAATTTTGACGAGATTGGCGAGGAATGTGGGGTCTATAAAGAGGGAGGGGGGGTTGTAGGAGCAGGAACTTATGCAATTTTCTTGCTTCAGCTGGAGGATTCTCCCCATGCCAAATAATAATAATAGCTACAGGATGATGATTTACTCGGCACTTCAAACAAAGTTCTTGACAGGGCTTGACAGGGCAAGGAAGCCATTCTGCGAAGAAGTGCACGAAGTTCTTCGGCACTGTCTCCTTATTTTAGCCAACTTCATCGTCCCTTGTATTTATATAAGGGCACTGACATGCCAGCCAGTTTCCAGTCGTGTGGAGACGTCGTGTGGTGCACATTGGACTCTCAGTGAAAAGACAGTGGGGATGTGACAAAAGGGGGAAGTTACAGCCCCCTACACCACCCCTGTTGGTACACCACTTGCACCACACCATCTCTCCAAAAATTAAACAGAGCCACTGCATTTGCTTTTATTGTGATTTAGTAACCCATACAGGCCCCGACACAAGTTTTTGTGTAATACAGTTAATAATACGGCAAGTGTTCACTATATTTCTTTATCACGCTATTGATAGTGTGAATGCATTACTGTTGAATAACCCCCCAAGAATAGACCCTTCTCATAACCCGAAAGTGCACTTCTCAGCACTGCCCATTTGCCCAACTAATGGCGGCACCCCTCTGTGTTGAAATGCTGACAAAGTTGCACATGCTGAAGCTTGTTTTCTGTGCTTATTTTTAGATCAGGACGGCTGAGTCTACATTTTCCATGCCTCAGTGCAAGCAAACTACGCTTGCACATGCTGTATGCATAATTGACTATGCCGCCATTAGTTGAGCAAACTGTGTAGCAGGAAAGGTAGCTTTACAATTAGAAAGATGGTCTATAGGCTCAGGGAAGTTGAACCTCCCATGAATACACCACTTTATCGCTTGGACAAAAATCAATGGCATGGTGGGACTCATCATAGCAACGTCTTTTCTGGTTTTGATTAATTGCCTGGGTGTCCAGGCTGGCATGATGACACTATTCAGCAAAGCACACACTGATGTCAAAAGGAGCTTGCCAGGACATCCCCCACTCATGCCCCACGTAATCTCTTCCAACCTAGGGTCTGGAATGCTTTATGCTTATATATAATGAATGCCATCAAACCTTGTTATAACAAATTCAATATGATGCCAAAAAGATTTGTTATGTCCATTAATTTGTTATCAACGTACATTCCTAACATCATTTGAATGGAAACACTATTATTCAATTAATTAACTATAATGGATACTTCATTACCACAAGGCTCAACGGCAGCACTGGAAGAATTTTGCCTCATTCTGTAATACATGTGCGAAGGAATGTAATGCGAAACAAGAACAAGACAGAAAATAGTTTGGTCTTGTTTACATTGTATTGTCCAATACTGCACTGCACCAACTATGAAGCGAATAGCTCAGCAACAAGATGCTTTATGTATGGGATGGTGGACAGCGCCACGTGGCTAGCTACTGTTCTGTCGGGGGCATGTCCTTATGCCACTTCATAGCTGACAACAAGCACTCCAGGACATGCGACTTATCGCCACCTATATATGCTGTCACGATGAGCACCTTCCACCACATGCTCGGCAGCGCTATTAGCACTCATGTGACCATGCTTGTGTATTGAATGCCTCTAACAGGCAACCAAAATGCGATGTCCTGCCATTCGCAGTCGCTTCCTTGTGCAGGACTTTTTTGGAATGCATTGCAGCTGCACAACCATGTGGAACAACTAGCAGTATTCCTGAATCATAGCTATTATTTGTTACAATGCACTTTATGCTGTGATAGTTTATGAATGCAGTTGCGATCTGGCAAGCTAGCCTAGCTAAACAATTTTTTTTGTGATAGCAATATGTTTTGCACTGATAATTTGTTGGTGCATTTTATTAAGGCAATTATTCAGTAAATTTGACATTTGCACATTCCTAATTACTTACACTTGCAGTGGTCATACTGTGTATCGAAAAGCACAGCTATCCTCGCATCAGGGTCAGGGAAGACATTCTGCAGCCCCTGCTGCAATCCTTCCATGGTGCATGCTGACCTCCCGAAGATAAACAACACCGGAAGTCTCGATGGCACGCTCAGGCAGGAGTGACCAAAATGGATGACGGCATCTGCCGCGACATGCTCTGCAGCGACTTCATCGACGCAGCAACTGCAATTGCATTTTGTGCAATGTAAATGCTTTGTTTAGCATAACGGAAAGCTTCCCAATGGGAGTGTTACATCACAAAGCTTTTTTGTTCGAGCTAGTTGGTCACACATGCTTTGGAGAATAACCAGACGCTACCATAGACAGGTATAAAAACACTTCAGACAAGATGAGTGCCCCAAGTGCCAAAACTGGTTTCATTTCACCGAAGTAGAACATATATTGCAGCACCATCAAAACATGCATGCTACTGCCACCAAACAAACAACATCATATTTTGACACATGCCTGATCAAATGTATCTTCTACTTCCACGTAAAAAAACCAGCTTGTAGTCATCACCCGTCCTGTCTAAAGTTTTTTGTCCCTGTTTTCATAGTGCCTAGTTATTCTCCTAAGTATGTCTGATTATACTGCAGGAAAGCGGAAAACACCATGTAAAACTGTCTCCTTGTAAAATATCAAAACCATTTGGGAACTTCTGTATGTGGATCATCAAAGTGCAATGCATGACGTTACTTCAACTGTTAATGCACCAGATGGGAGCGTTCAGCCAATTCTTGCGTGCTATTCAGGCCTGCTCCATGTGGCTGCGAAATTAGTACCCAAGCTGCCGAACCTGAAGTGAAGGAACACAGTACTGAGAACTCTGCCAGCACGCCATGGATTAGCCAAACTTCATGTCGACGATCACTACTGGTGACAAAACTTGGGTTTATGCATGTGACCTTAAGATAAAACAAGGGTCTTGTCTGTGCAAACGCCTATAACTTCCAAGAGCTGAAAAAGCAAGCAGGTATACAGTGACGTCAAGTGAATGCGCATTCAACTCATGGCACTGTGCACACAGAATTTGTGGCCAGTGGTGAGACTGTCAAAAGTGAGCTCTACTGCAAGCTTTTAACCTCAATGAGCGAGAAATAGAAAATGCCAACCCAGAAAGGGGTCAGACAAGGGGATACATTCTCTCCATTGCATGTTTAAAGAGGTACATTCAAAAACCACATTGGGACCAAAGATTGAAGGGGAATACTTGAGTAGCTTACATTTTATGGGTGATATTACCCTTCCCACAATGGCGGTGACGAATTGCAAAAATGACTAATGATCAAAACCAATTCAGACGTGAAAGTAGGACTGAAAATGAATATGCATAAAACAAACAAATAATGCTTAGTGGCCTGGGAGAAAAAAAAAAAGCATGAGTTTGGGATAGGTAAGGAGACTCTAAAATATATAAGAAAGAGTATGTGTACCTAGGTCCAATTACTAACAGGCGTACATAACCATGTTAAAGAAATTCACTGAAGAATAATGATGGGTTGGTGCACACATGGTAGGCATTCCAACTCGGCACCTTACCACTATCCTCAAAGCAGAAAGTATACAAGCACTACACTTTGCAGACAGGTTGGAGACTGACTAAAAAAGCAACCTGACAAGAAATTGAAGACTACACAATGGATGATGGAACGAAAAACGATAGGCATAACACCTAATAGATAGGAAACCAATAAAGTGTATCAGAGGACAGACAAGGGTAGCGGTGTCTTAGCTGACATTAAGAGAAAAAAGAAAGAGACCTGGGCAGGCCATATAATAAGAACAGATAACATGTGGTCAATTTATGTGATGGAATGGACTCCAAGAGAAGGAAAGTGCAGCCAAGGATGACAGAGAGTACAATGGGAAGGCAACACTGAAAAATTTTCAGGCATAAAATGGAATCAGCTCATGCAGGACAGGTCAAAGTAGGGGTCCTTGGGAGAAGCCTTGGCCATAGGCGTGTGAATGTAGGGTCCTCCATTGTAGGGGGTGGGAGGGCGGGGGGTTGAAGGCTCGCTGTAGCACCTCCCAGTGAGGCCATTTTGGTCAAAACGCAGTGCAACATAAAGGTATAGGGAAGATTGCCCCCCCCCCCCCCCCGGCTTCAGGTGACTGTAGCCCCACTCCCTGCTGCCACTATATGCACGTCTATAGCCTTCACCCTGCAGTGGTCATAAGTGAGTAAGGATATTCAGCAAAAGTCACCAGATCTGAGGGACGTGATAAAATGGACGGCCCATGATGACAGCGCCTCCCTGTTTTATCTTCACATGTTTTCTTGAGCCAGAACACGACTGCACCGTTGCGTACGCTGTACACTTCAGGTCTGGCTGCTGTGGACTACACCATTTTGACACTGTTGCAAAGATCCAGTGTGAATTGCAGATGCTGCCTGATGCACTCAGAGATGTGGATTTCCAGGATTCAGAGATGCGGACTTCCAGGATACATTTCAAAAGTGGCAGAGATGCCACAGAGAAGTGAAAAGATTAAACCTGACAATGTGTACACAAAGGCTAAGTATTTCTTTTTGTCAACAGAGCTAGCCTCAGAGCCTTCTGATACCATTTTGTGTTCATCTATGTTTCTGTAACACTTCTACAGCAACCAAATGTCTTCTCCTGCTCTGCATGCACAAGAAGAAAAGCCATGCCCAAAGAATCTACTGCACACCTTCCGTAGGATGTGTCACCCAGAATGAAGAGTTCGGCCGGAACACTAGCCTGGAGAGCGAGGGTTACGTTCACAGAGTCCACCAGCATTTCATCCGGAAACTGCAGGGCCACCTAGAAAGGAAAGAGAATTGCGTAAGGAAAAAAAAAAGTTGATTGCACTCAACTGTAGCAGCTCCAATAGGTTATGTTACAGCTTTTTTTCCATATTTACATTAGGATGACTGCCTTCCTACAAGCAAATTGCGGGACATACCGACCGGGGATGGATGAGAACTCTTGTTTGGGCTAGTTGGTGACCATTCATAATGACTTCAAGTCATTACGGGGATGGATGGTGACATGAAATAGTGCATTTTTAACTTTCGGTGAGAAATTTTCTGTTGCAATATATTTTCATCCCTGAAACAGGCAAATAAATTAAACAACAGAAGCCGAAGTTCGGTCATATGTAAGCAAACACAAAAGCAGATATACACACACACATGCATAGATGTCATGTACATGAACATTTGGCAGCTTAAAATATAGTCACCCAGAAAACAAACAAAAGCTATGACATTCCACATGGATGTGATCATATGGTTGATGCCAGGGTATGGCAGTGCAAATGGAAGCCATTGCAACTGAGGAAGACCTGCTACTTACAAACAGTTTTATGATAAAATGGACAAAATGGAAGCCAATAGAAACATTCTATCCTCGAATCACTAGTGATGATTTTCTTGTGTTCTCTTTTTTTACGTTGCGTTTTATTCTGTTCCGCTTGTCTTGTTTATGTAGTATTGTTTCTATGGGTTTCATGTGATACTGATGATGTTTATTGTTCTGAAACTTTACCTTATGATTGCTTTTTACACCATTCCATGTTTACTTATTCATGTATACTTATTACATTGTTCAGTGTGTATTTTATTTATTTGCCACATTCACTGTAACCCCCCCCCCCCCCCCCCATGTAATGCCTTCTGGGCCTTCAGGGTATCTGAATAAATAAATAAACAGATTTGATGACCAAACGAGGCTTGAAGAGACAGAGAGGTAGTTGTTCACTCACCAAACGAGGTGGTTCACGAAGACTGTGCCATTGATTGGTGGCAAGTTTTTTTCCAGCGTCTGACTTACACTGGCAATTTTCACAGCATATTAAAGGGCGAGACGGGGGACACGTTTGAAGGTTTTCGTACCTCCTGCAGGACAATAGTCCTGAATGTGGGACGGTCCCCGGAGTTGCGGTAGGGGCGGTCACACTAACTGACATGGTTATGCATTGTATTTTCCAGTACAATGTGCTTTGCTTGAAGCACTTCAAATGTATCCATGATGACTGCGATGGTGCTTTTACTACATGTGCACGTAGCAGTAGATCCACTACCTAATTGTGCAATACAGCTGGTCATGCGTGCCTACAAGATACACTGTGCTTCAGGGGCTTGTGGCAAAGTAAACGTGTGCAGTACAGCTGCACAACAAAATCGGTGTCCTCTTTAGCAACACATGGTATTTTAATTATTAGCTTAAGTAAGTAACCATCATGATTAAAGTGCCAGTTTAGGCATCTTTTTAACGCAGGATCTTCAATGAGCGTGGTTTGCGTGCCACCACACTGCCTACACCCAAGGCTGAACAGGAAGCAAGTGAAAAAAAAAATTATAGGCGGCGGTAACACCCAATGTCTGATAGTTCGATGCACTGCAAACACATCCTTGATGCTGCTTTTGCAGGCAGCTGTTCCTAGGGTAGAACGCACATGGAGCACTTGCGGTGTGAGTGTGTGCGCGTGTGTGTTTCCATCTGCGACAAGTGTCCTCGTTTGCGTTCCAATTTTTACAAAAATGCGGTGCCAACCGGCTCACTTATGCACCTTGTTTACACATAGTTGTTCAGAACAGTGTTCCCCAATGAAGGTGGAACGCTGATAGCGTATCGCGACTGCACCCTTTCAATCACGCGCCGCCACACGGTTAACGAGAGGGAAGCTGTTACCTTCCTGAAGCCACTCTCGCAGATCCAGGATGCGGCACGCTTGACTTCGTACTTGAACTCGAGTTCGGAACCGCCCGTAACAGGTTTGACGTCGTCCGCCGACACGTCGACCGAGCGATCAATGGCAGCTTGATCGCTGCTGCTGAATGCTAACGCCATGGTAGTAAGAGCTCGAGAATGCTACAGGACACTGCGGTGCCACACACACACTCAAAACAAGCTAAACGCACACGTGCCCATCGTGTTTCCTGGCTGTAAACAAAGACACGTGTTTTTCGTTGTAGTGGTTGCCAGAATGTCCGCCAGGCACTGCTACTAATGACGTCATCAAGAACTGTGTGCGCTGCCAGTAAACGTCTATAAAAATATTTGTAACTGACAAACGTTTATCTACTGTAATAAATAACATTGTGAGGCAGCCTTTACTAAAATATTAAGTGTTTCTTATTTAACAAGGCTTGTTCGATTTGCAAGAAAAAATGCAGAATAATAACGAGTGCTGTGACGTCACCAGTCTAAACGCGCCGAAAGCACATTTCGCGACGCGCGCAACGAAAGGAACGCGCCGCCGGCCATGTGCTCTGTGCGGTTTATTTTGGTGTGTTTGAAACCTTGAGAAGTGTTTCGAGTCCACGACGACGCTGACACTGCCCGAGCACAGCTCAGAAGGCAGGCGTTTAGCGATGGATGTCGAAAAAATCCCCCACCGCTTTGTGGACAGCATTAGCTTCAGCGTGTTCAGCACCGAGGAACTGCTGCGACAAGGCGTGCTCGAAGTGACCTGCGCCGAGACTTTCGACATCGTCGGACACCCGACGAAAGGCGGTCTCCACGATGCCCTGCTCGGTAAGACGGATCTCAAAGACGCAGCGAAATGCGATGATCGGACACTCCGACCGACCTGTTTTTGGCTAGGGGGCCACCTGCCCCCCGCATTCTGGCGGCATGTCCGTGTTGAGTGACTGTTATGCTGTGTGTGGTGTTTGCTCTCATGCATTTTCTGTCCTGCCATGTCGAGTGTTGTTGTTGTGACCGAAGTTTACAGAAATAGTGCGCGCTCTAAGCGGCTGCCTATGTTGCAAAGTATCTGAGCTGCAAGGTTTCTGAGCTTGTGTGGTATCGAACATTCGAGCTCAGAAATGCACAGGGACTGAAACGTTTGAAAGTTGAGGGTATCGAACCCTCAATCTCTCATGTGCGTAGGTGGGTCGAGCCCTGATCCTTCGAAGTACTGAGGGTATCAAACCCTCGACTTCTGCTGTGCATAGGGGCTCGAACGTGTTTGGTATCGAACGATGGGCTTCCGAAGTATGTGCGCATTCAAACCCTTATAATATCAAACCCTCGACACCCGAAGTACACCGGTCTTAAACCCTGAACTTTCCAAGCATATCGTTTAGTCGACGTACTGCGGCAGTGCTGCATGTACCGCGAAAACCTGCAGCTCTTTCTTCTACATTGTTTTTGTTCAGCACAAGCCATTCCTGCTTTCAGTGAAGCTCTTTTGGATGCCTGTTCAATGCTTTGTCGTTAACAATATTGCTTGCTCTGTCGAATAATACAGTAGGCCCGCAAGGAGCTGCAAAGGTGTGGGCCTACTACACATTCCAATATGCCAACTCTGTTGACGCATAGTTGCAAAGGCTGTGTTATCAAGCATCATAGCGTCCTGGTGTAGGCTAGTTGATATGGTATGTACAACATGAGACATAAATACAAAACATGGGCCAGGAACAAGGTATGTACAGGTTCTTCAGACACTAAAAATGTCAAATTACCAAAGTTTTGCTCAATAGCCTAGCTAAGGAACAGGAATTTAAAATCAACAATGAACCCTTACAATGTGTAAACGAATACATATACCTGGGACAGTTAATAACAGGAACTCCTACCCATGAAAAAGAAATTCTCCGTAGAATAAGGATGGGCTGGAGCGCATTCGGAAGGCATTACGAAATCATGACTGGAAACTTACCGCTCTCACTAAAGTGAGAAGTATTCAATCCCTGCATTCTCCCAGCACTAACGTATGGTGCAGAAACGTGGAGGATAACGAAAAAACTAGAGATGACACTAAGGAGCATGCAACGTGCAATGGAAAGAAAAATGATAGGGGTAATGCTAAGAGGTAAAAAACGAGCGGAATGGATCAGAGAACAGACAGGAGTAGCCGATATTATTATATCAATTAGAAGAAAGAAGTGGACCTGGGCAGGACATGTCATGAGGAGGAAAGATAAGAGATGGACAGTAAGAGCAATGGAATGGATACCAAGGGAGGGAAAATGCAACAGAGGCAGGCAAAAGGCGAGATGGAGCGATGAAATTAAAATGTTTGTGGGCATAAAGTGCAACCAGCTCGCTCAGGAAAGGGTGGATTGGAAATCGTTGGAAGAGGCCTTCGTCCTGCAGTGGACCTAAACAGGCTGATGATGATGATGACCTCTTTAAAGGGCCCCTAAACCACCAAGAGGTCGAAATTTAGTTGTGGCGTTGCTTTTGTGCCGGTGTCCGCAACAAACACGTAGCCGCAAGAATTTTTCGAAACGGTGCCGAAATAGCCGAGTTACACGCGTTTGATTCTCAAAACGCGGCGCTTGCTTGTTTCGCTCTCTCCTGCGCCCGCCGGCCTCTTGACAGTGCCACCTCCTCGCCGAGTGCTCCTCCGAATGTCACGTGACATACATCGCCGATGACGCGCATCCGGTTGACGTGCCTCCGCTATACCTCCGCTGGGCTCCCGCGTTCGTGCAAATGTTTCGTTGGTGCTGTGCCAACGCTCACTGTTAGCGCTATCCTTCGTGTTCTGATAGTTGCTGCAGTTTCTAGTCGGCTGTACCTCATTTGCACTTGCGTAGTGTAGCGCATTTGCGAATTCACACGCGAACACCACACGAACGACACACGACGAGGAAAACAAACAGGCAGGGAGCGCGTGCGTTTGCTAGCAGACTAACCAGAAGTCGACGTTCTCCTTCGACCAATAAGCGGTGCTCGGACTTCTTTGACGTCACCAAAAACCACAATGTCGTCACGGCTAACTTTGGCGTGCCGGAACTGGCCGGAGAGGCGCACGGGATTGTTTTTCGAGTTTGTGGCGCGGCCGCGGCGCGTAGCGCTGCCGCGTTTGACATCGTTCATCGTGACGGCATTTTCAACTTGATGCGCGTGCTAACTTGAAATGTTCAAAAAAATGTCGGGGGTGGTTTAGGGGCCCTTTAAGGTATCTGAAAGTTATGGAATTGTTTTCTTTCTTCGGAAACATTGAGGTACTTGAGAAATGCAGTCTAAGATCAGCTGTGCATCCAGGTTTCAAAGGCAGATGAACATCCCGAATGCAGCAAACTCCATACTTTAGAAACCCGGAAAATGTGCACATGCATTGTGTTTTGTGCAGTCCAGCACAGAACTACAAAATGACCAATTCATGAATGGAGTGAATGACTGGCTTGTTGGTGCTGGCTCCTTTAAAGAGCCAGAAAGAGCCCTGAAGTCTGAAATTTCTTTTGAGGACATAGTGCACACTTACACAATCTGAACATGATGCCACGGAAGCTTTGCAAATAAGTGCTATGATAAGGAAGTTACAGGCAATAGAACAATGTTTTCATGGCCACTTCAGCCAGTTTCGGTTTCTTGCTTCGCCCCCTCTACCCATATTTGCCAGGGAGATGATGGGTGTCTGTAGCCCCTCGTCATGGGTATGGCCACTTGCGACACGATGCCAGAGAAATCAACGCTGCTTGCCGGTATGCCGTACCACTGCAAGACCAAGGCGCAGTTTTGTAGTGCCAGTTTAGACCAATTGAGGAGCTCAGTGCTAGTGGTGCGTCAAGGTCCCCAAGGGGAGAAGTGACATTACTTGATGGGTCAAATGCCAGAGAGTGGCATGATAATTATTTTTTAAAATAGAGAGTCTGCGTGGCATGTAGCACTGGGATATCCATACCTGCCAACTCTCCGGATTTGCCTAGGGGACTCCTAGTTTTCGACCTGTCCTCCCGATTGTACGGGTGCTGCCATAAGTCTCCTGATAAATGCTTATAAACAGCCATAATTCCACAGCAAAAACAAAACACAGGACAGAGGCTTTAAAGAATTTCTGGCCTGTGGGAGCCCCAAGTGCTGCCACGGGTCCCTTCCTTCTACCTAGTGATGGAAAGGGAGGGGGATTGTCACATTTTATGAGGGTCCTTTGTTATTTACTTGTCAGCATTTTATTTTTATCTTGACAAGAAGCTTGCGATAACATTACAGTGCTGCCCACATGAAGTTAGCTCGGCATGCTTCGCTTGGAAAGGGTCCTCTGTAGCTTACGCGGGTCTTAGCACATTTTACCTTGTGTGTATGTGTATGACACATGCGCTACAATTTCGAGTGCCTGTATGCCTATAACTAGAAGAAAAGCTCAGGGGAAAATGGACTCTTGAATCGATGAACAGATTGCAAATACCATATAGAACAGGGAATGTCGCAGGAGCCAACATTTCGACAAGCGGACTTGTCTTTGTTAGGGCGGCCACTGCCATCTTCAGCGTTCGTTTATGTACGCCTTTGCACACTCTCCCCCATCCTCAGAAAGAGAAGAGAAGAAAAGCAGCACGTGCGAACAAAAAAAGAAAAGGGGTGGGGGGTGCAAGGGTATTTGGGTGACAGTTGTTAGCGTGACTAATATAAATGGCAAGAGCGAAAGCTTCCAAAGAATCCGCTCCTTGTACATATCTTGCAAATGCATTGTGTGCTCAGTGCCAGAAAGCAGGATGAAAAAAAGGAACACACGCTCGGAAGAGGGTTGCTCCTATGGCATGTGTCCACCCCACACCACCTGCGCTGCACCCAGAGTGCATTTCACCGAAAGCTTGTGGCTAAAAATGTAATTACACTGTTTACTTAACGAAACACGTTGCGGGGCTAGTCGGTCACACATGTTGCTTCAAATATTCAGCGCCACCCGCCACACGCACACAGCACAGCTCCTGCGACATTCCCTGTTTCTAAATCGTATTTTGCGATTTGTTCATCGTATGCCTATAAGTGTTACTGGCAATCATTCAGAGCTGTGCATGATGGGCAGAAATATAAACATTCGCAAGACCTTTTTCTTTTTTTCGAATCACCACTCCCCCACCTCGGCGTTGTGAATTGCCGTTAAATAGTGAGCATTATGTTCAGACCCAAAGGGCCCCTCACCAGGCCATGTGAGAAATTTTGGTTATACACTGGTTTCCTAAGTGCCGATTGGGTAGCATTCTACCCGAAAATTTTTCAATTTGTTCCATTATTAGTAGACATAAAAATGTTTCAAGTGGTGCAAAGTCCAGATTCAGGATTTGAGGGTCAGTGGTGCACCCATTATTCCTCCTGAAAAAAGGAAAGGTGAGTGAGGGACAGGCACATCTTACAGTATGAAATTTCCTTGCTTCAACTAGAGAAATCTCATCATCATCATCACCATCATCACCATCCTGTTTAGGTCCACTGCAGGACGAAGGCCTCTCCCAACGATTTCCAATCCACCCTATCCCGAGCGACTTGGTTCCACTTTATGCCCGCAAACTTTTTAATTTCATCGCTCCACCTAACCCTTTGCCTGCCTCTGTTGCGTCTTCCCTCTCGTGGTATCCATTCCGTCGCTCTTACTGTCCACCTATTATCCTTCCTCCTCATGGCATGTCCTGCCCAGGTCCACTTCTTTCTTTTAATTGATAAGATAATATCAGCTACTCCTGTCTGTTCTCTGATCCATTCTGCTCGTTTTTTATCTCTTAGCGTTAGCCCTATCATTTTTCTTTCTCTAGTTTTTTCGTTATTCTCCATGTTTCTGCACCGTACGTTAGTACTGGGAGAATACAGTGATTGAATACTTTTCGCTTTAATAAGAGCGGTAAGTTTCCAGTCATGATTTCGTAATGCCTTCCGAATGCGCTCCAGCCCAGCCTTATTCTATGGAGAATTTTGTTTTCTTGGGTAGGAGTTCCTGATATTAACTGTCCCAGATATACATATTCGTTTACACACTGTAAGGGTTCATTGTTGATTTTAAATTCCTGTTCCTTAGCTAAGCTATTGAGCATAACTGTGGTCTTTTGCCTATTCATTTTTAATCCTATTTTAATGCTTTCCCTGTTTAGGTCATCAATCATGTTCTGTAGTTCGTCACCATCATTGCTAAAGAGCACAATGTCGTCTGCAAATCTTAAATTGTTTAGATATTCTCCGTCTATTCGAATGCCCTTTTCTTCACAGTCTAGACGTTTAAAGACTTCCTCTAAACATGCAGTAAATAGCATCGGGGATATTGTATCGCCCTGTCTCACAGCTCTCCTGATCGGGATTTCTCTTCTTCTCTCATGTAGGAGTAGTGTGGCTGTGCAATCTTTGTATATGTTGTTTATGGTTTTCACGTATACGCCAGGTACCCCTTGTCCCCTTGTTTACTTTACTATCGTAAAGTAAAAAGCCAAATAATAATAAGAATAATAAAATAACAATAGATATGGGATGCTGATGTTTATTTTGTCAACATTTTACCCAAAGTTCTTGACAGGGCCAAGCAGCCGTTCCATAAAGGAGTGCACATAGCAACTAAATGGCAAATTGAATAAACCAACACATAACAGACCTGAGTGAACATCCTCGGCGCTCTAGCTCTTAGCTGGTTTTGTCACCCTGTATAGTGATGAGGGTGCTGATATGCCAGCCAGTTTGGAGTTGCATGAAGTCGTTAGTAATAAAACTCTTCACCTGAGTATGTCCTTAATCATGAGAGTGGGACATCTTACTATGGGAGGGGGGGAGGGGCTTCCTGTGTGTCTTGCCAGATGATAAATTTGAGAGCCAACACCCGAATTGCAACACAACGTCAACAGAGTTTTCGAAGTTATGCATTGTAGGTTTAGTGAAAAAGCCAATGGGTATGTGACAAGGGGGTGGGGGGTTCTTTCGGGGGGGGGGTTGCAACCCCTTAACTAGTTCCACACCCCCCATTGTTGCAGCACTGGCAAGAGTAACTGCCACTGCGCCACCTTCACCACTTACTGATGTTGCGAGGCGAAGTGTGCACCGTTGTGCTCGCAGCAGATTGTTCCCCTCCAATGAGGCAGCTGCCGGAAGTGGCGGTGGTCTTATAGGGTAATAGAGTAGGGAACGCTCCACCATAGCCTGTCAGCACAAAGTGTTAAACAAGGGTGGCAAGTGACGTAACTATTCCATTTCTAGAGAAAAAAAGTTAGCGAAGCCTGCATTAGTGGCGCAAGGCTAGCGAAGCAGTGAAACGGATGAACACTTGACTGGTCTGGATTTGTCTGGCACTCCCACATTTTGTCGTGGTCCGGGGCTTCAGGAAAAAACACCCTGTGAAGCACTGTAAGGCCAAGCACTGCACACAGAGTTCAACGTAAAGATGTTTGCATCGAACTACAGATGGTGATCGAAGCGGCATGCATGTCCTCGGCTTGACGTTGCCCCACAACTTCGTTATAGTATACTGTGCACAAACGCATAACTTTGCGAGACGCTGTGCACTGTTTTGCTGCTGTTGCTGCTTCTGATGATTATGACGCGCGCTGTTTTGCACTGGACAAAGCGATGCAGGCTGTCTTTGTATTCTTCTTCTTCTCCTTGCATGTGCAATGTGTGCCCACCAGCCACAGTTTTGCCAGTGTAGCAGTGGGCTGAGGTCATGTGTGCTAGAGAAGAAAGAAGCGTGTGCGAATGCCGCAGATTGGGCAAAATTTTTATTCGCACAGGTCTGGTTCTTCTGCATGCCCCCAAAGCTTGTATTGCAATCTACCAGAAACAGTATAACGTTTTCTAATAGAATGTCGTATATATAAACCCAAAGATTTTTGGAAGTACCCATTCGAAACCTTGGATAGGAGTTCAAGTAACCTCATTACTTTCCCTGGGGCCGTCAGCACTCGGTCACTGTTGTAAAGCTGCATGTGATGCCATATTTAATTTTTTCATCCAAAACTAGGAGGCTTCCCTGCTAATTGTATTAGCTTTCTTTTTATTTCTTCTTTTTTTAACACAAAATGTCATAGCTTCCTTTTTGTAAATCATACCTGAGTATATAAACGCAATGTGACTCGTTTGTGATAACTACTTCATAAACAAATCAAAATAATCACTTACAAAATCGCAGGCTAGCTTCCCCTTCTTCTTCACCTGTTTTTGTTTTCTTTTTCTTCTTTCGATTTCCTCCCATTCTTCTGCCGCACGATTCATGGCCGATCCCCCGTAGTTGATTGCACCATACTTTCAGGTCAAAAGAAAAACAAAACATTGGGCATTGCATAGAAGTAGGGCATGCACACTCTTGGGGACCAGAACTAATGATGATGACAGTTTCTGATACCATCTACTTTTCGTGGCAAACTAGAGCACCTTCTCTGTTGAAACATATGTGAAATTTTGGCCCCGTACCCACACTTAGACGTGCCTCGATTCCTCTTGATTCCTCTCTCAGGTGTATCATGTCATGCAAGCATTCGGTATACGTCCACCGTTAATTGCAGATGACTGATTTTAGTTCTTACGCCCTCTAGATTTAGCATTCTCATAAAAATTTGCCTACACATAACAGGGTCGTGAAAAGAATATGGAGCTGCCTGGTTGTAATTTTTGCTGCTTCACTGAGTGTGATTCCGAAATATTTCCGTGAAATATTCAGTGTACATTTAACAATGCTCATTTGAAATCTTAGTATGCTTGTGCTCCAGAAATGACCATGTGACACCACAAGCTGGCACGGGCACTATTTGGTGATGTAACCTCAAGACATTTAAAATGTGCAAAGGTATCATTAACTTCCATTTGACCTAGATTAATAGATTCAAATAAAGGTGGAAAGTAAGAAGATAGATAGACCCAGTATGGTGCTGCTATATAGGAGCATGGCTAGATGGGGATGATTAATATGATGTCACCTGCAGAGTTGAGGGGAGTGCATACTGGGAAATTTAAACTGTGTTTTTATCACTGTAAATCAACCCAGACAATACAATGAAACAATGTATACAATGTATACAATGATTGAAGAGCCAGGATTCTGAATACATGCTTTCTAGAAAACATCCATAGAACTTTTGTTTCACAAAACTTTTAAGGTCTCTTGGTTGTCATAATGAAAAAAAAAATTGTTTGCAAATTTAGGAAGCTCCAGTGATTTAACATTCTGTATTTATTGTAACTGGCATGGAAATCTAAGATGAATGGCAATAACACAGTTGGGACTCTACAGCTGGGCTCAAGGGATTCTTTTTTTCTTCCATGAAGTTTCTGTAGCTCATAAGCACAGTAGCTGTTGGCCAGGTTTTTCTCTGCGTTGTCACAAGGTAGTGCCTCTGGTGTGGGCAGATATGGAATATGACTGACAAGGTTTTACGGTGAAGGTTTTACAGGGTTATTACAGTGGTTTGTTTTGGTGGCAACAGTGTCTACCTCTGGTATCCATAACTGCTATCACTTATAACGAGGAAGAAAACTCCATGCCTGTGTGGATTTGAACCCAGCAGTCCCAGCTCAACAGGGGCAGTGCCATAAATGCCTGACTCTCACCACGAAAGGGAAGGGGTCAAGGGCTCGTTCTTTATTTGTTAGAAACAACTTAATGAGCAAACAGACAGTGAAGCCTAGGAAAACATAGGGGAAGTTACTTGTGGTATTGTAATTGTGGAGAAAGTAGAAAGGAATTAAAGTGGACGAAAAGACAAACCTGCCGTCGGTGGGACCCGAACCCACGACCTTCGGATGTCGCGTCCGATGCTCTACCAACTGAGCTACAAGGGCGGTCGTCCCCCCGTCCACTTTATTGTGTATTTATGTAGGTATTATCCTGGGAGTGTTAGGCAGCGCCACTCGAGGCCAAGGCGGCGTGTGTAGAACACACTTTCTTGCCAGGAGGCGTCACGTAGAACGTGAACTTAGATGAGATGGCTGCTGCCCAATAAGCCCTCGCATGCTACCTAAGGCACCAAGTCTGCCGCAACGAGGCCCAAGCTATGAAATAACGAAAGGGAAGGGGTCAAGGGCTCGTTCTTTATTTGTTAGAAACAACTTAATGAGCAAACAGACAGTGAAGCCTAGGAAAACATAGGGGAAGTTACTTGTGGTATTGTAATTGTGGAGAAAGTAGAAAGGAATTAAAGTGGACGAAAAGACAAACCTGCCCTCGGTGGGACCCGAACCCACGACCTTCGGATGTCGCGTCCGATGCTCTACCAACTGAGCTCTCACCACGTGGTTTGGTCTGGCGCCAAACCAAGTGGTGACTCTCACCACGTGGTTTGGCGCTTTGTGTTCTGAGCCACGACTCTGATATGGTAGGAGTGACATTGTCAGCTGTCGGCTGTGGTTTCTTCGATGGAGACGAAGACGAAAAGGAAGAGGAAAGGGATGACGATGAATAATAGAGGATGAAGACGAGGAAGTGAAAGAAGAAGGTGATGGCTACGAGAAAGAGGAAAAAGAAAAACTCTACAAGTAAGGAAGAGAAGTGGGAATGGAGGAAGACAAAAAGAGAAGAACGCGAGATCATGCTGCAGAATCTATCTTGTGCTGTCACTGTGCTGTGTCCTGTGCGCAGGCCTGGCAGATTTCCTGGCTTTTTCTGGTGGTGAACAGCATTGCTGCATTTATATTGGGCATGTCCTCTGAGATCTGTGCTACCTTGTAGATCCTGTCAACACAAAAATGGAACATGGCCGCTGTCATTTCGTGCATGCCTGCCGGTCATTGCCTGCATAGAGGGTGAATTGCTCAAAAAGATTCCTTAGAAATAAAGCTGCGAGAATATGCCCTTTAAAGGAGTGCTGACACGATTGCCAGATGGTGTGAAAAATTGGACATATTTGGCATCTATAGTTAACTCTGTGCACACTGGAGCCAAGAAACTTGTATGTAGTATTTTAATTTTATTTCAATGTTTTCGTTGCCCGCCATCCTCACTTCATTCAAAATGTTTTTGCCAAGGTACCACTGCGCCTCTTGAATGAGCTAAAGCAGGAAATTTCCAGTGTCACAGCCCTTAGATGTGCTGCTGTTCTTTTTTTTTTTTTCCCAGGGCCCAGCGACCGTGATGAAGTGTGCGCCACCTGTGGCCTCGGGTTCACACACTGCCCAGGCCACATTGGCTACATCAAGCTGCCCCTGCTCGTGTTCAATCCTGTGTTCCTCAGGACTCTCAATCAGGTACTGCCTGGGAATTGCTGCTGATTGGTTGACCTCCAAGCTGTGACACGTTAGAACTAGTATGCTATGGAGGCTAGCAGCAGCAACTGCTGGGACGACGTTAAACGGGTCGTGAAAAAGAGTACGGAGCTGCCCAGTTTTAATTTTCACTGGTTCGATGAGCATTCGGCGTGCTGATTCTGAAATAATTCAACGCAGTATTCGTTGTGCATTAAATACGGCCGTTTGAAATCTTAGCGTTTTTTCCGCTTCTAAAACACCCATGCGGCACCACATGTCAGCATAGGCGCTGTTCAGTGACATCAACTGAAGACATTTGAAAAGTATAAACAAATAGTTTTTGTTTGCTCTAGAATAATAGATTTGTATGAAAGATAGAAAGTAAGAAAATAGTTGGACACTACTCTAAAAGAACTTGTTGTTGGGCTAGTTGGTAGAACATATCTAAACCTTATTCTGAGCGCAACCACACGACACTTCCACACACACACCCACACACCCAGGTGCGTGGTGGATGCCTGGGTGTGTGGGTGTGTGTGTGGAAGTGTCGTGTGGTTGCGCTCAGAATAAGGTTTAGAGTTGGACACTGTGTATTGCCACCGTACGCAAGCGAGGCTGATGCACAGTTTGTTTTCCCATGGCCTTCGAGGGCGACTAAGATGACATTAGCTGTAAAGTCGAGGGGGTTGAGTGCTGGGAAATCAAAACCCTGTTTTTATCGCTGTAAGATGCAACAAAAGAATGTGTGTTATAGATCGGAAGGCTATGATTTCGAATACGCACATCATACAAAATTTTCAGATGTTTCACTACCCTGCTAATATTGGCCACCCATAGCATTTCATAGGTGCTGGCACCAAAAGCTCGAGCCCATCTACCCTTCAGTGTGAGGTGGTATCTTATGTTGAATTGCGTTGTATCAGAATCCATTGTAAAAGAAGTTCAATCAGTGGATGAGATAGGAAGATCAGCACAACACTGCAGTTTGGCATGTTGTATCCAAATGTCTGTTGTAAGCAGATCTGTTGTACAGTATTTACTCGCATAATGATCGCAGTCTTTTTTAAAAAAAATTGACGCGAATTTCGGGGTGCGATCATTACGTGGGGTAAATTTTCCGCGAAATAGTATTTTGAGCACCGAGAACGCAAACAAGTCGCGTATCAGAATTCTTACGATAGCTATCATGAACATAACCAAAAATAAAGTTAGTAAGGCTTGCCTTTGTAATAAACACACACACTACACAGGCACTACATGCATTGCATATTGCCCTTTAGTTGTTTTCATTCACTGACCCCCTAACTTTCATTCAGAGTCTGAAGCCTCAGTGTCGTAGCCACTCGATTCCCTGTCGGAACTGGCAGTGTCATTGCAGTCCCACAGAATGTTATCTTCCATTCCATCGATCGCGTTAGATATGCCTGTCTTCTTGAAGCTGTTGGCGTGGTGAAAACTACGGAATTTGTCTTTATTGCTATCCTAATACGGCACGTTTCCTCCAAGGGTGGGCAAAAATTAGGCATCTGCTTGGTGCGTGCAGTTCACTTGGTGAGTCTTGAAGAGTTATTTATGTAATGTTCGACAGACAGTAACATGATGATCGTCAGCTAGACTTGGCACATGACATATCGCTGCGGCAAGTTCGGGGTGCGATCATTACACGGGAAAAAAAAAGAAATCGAATTTTGATGACAAAATTTAGGGGTGCGATCATTATGTGAGTGCGATCATTTCATTATGTGAGTGCGATCATTATGCGAGTAATACGATAATGTGGTTATACTGTATTGCGCGAGCCCACACCTCCACTTTCACTGGGCCACTGGGAATTTTCAGTGTAATCAGCTTCACCTTGTAGGTGAGCCACTGTTGACAGAACACATTTCCACCTCATCACACAATGGCACTGATGGAAATCCTGGAGAGTGCATGCCTTTGTTGCAACACAAAATGCGCCCACAGTCTGAGAAGCCGCTCCTCCTAGTATGCTGTGGAAGCCTGTGAGACTTCTAATGTCAGCAGCTTACAAAGAATATGTGGCAGCTTGCACACTGTGCCTCCCAAGGTCATTTACCTATGTGTGCTCGCAACGTGCCACCTAGTGGCAGGTGTCGTCTGCTCAGGAGTCACTACATGCATCTTGGTTGTTGTGAGTGCTGTACGGCACGTAACTAAGTCAGCATTTATATAAATAACTAACTGCGGCCAAGATGTCTGCCACCCCTACTTATTGACAATGCGGAGAGAAAACTGAGAAAATTTGCGATATATGGAGACTGCAACGTGGTTTTTACGGGTCATGCTCACTCATAGGATGACATGTAAACATTGGCAACATGCTGGAAGCGTCACCTGTCGTGATGCAGATTAAACTCAATTTACTCCTTGTGATGATTTGAGCAGGTTCTTGAACAGATTTATTGGACGACTCTCTCAGGTAAAACCTCCGAGAGTCTAATCGAGGACAAAGCCGTTCACCTCACTAGATAACGAAACACAAAGCTTTTAATGTGAACAAAGTAAATGGAAAGTTTAAGAAAAGGAAAAAGAGAGAAAGTTATACACAATGGAAAATTCAAGAAATATTCTAGGAGCATGCAAGCGCGAGAAGTTCGAACGCGAATTGTTCAGTGGCGAGGGGCGGAGCGACAAAGAAGATTCTCGAGGTCTCACCAAATCTTGTTGCACTTGCGTGAAGACCAGACGACTGGAGTGTATGAGGCTAGCCAAGATGATGACGCCGGGTTCTGGTCGCGACGGGTGACGACGGATGAGCCGCTGAGAGGCTCGTTCGGATGTTAGAGGCCTCCTGGCTGGCCTCGTGTCACGGAGCTCGGGCCCGCAGCCCGACCGCTCCGGAGCTGCCCGAAGGAATAGGCATTTGTAGGTTGCCGGCCGAAATCCGTGCCCCACGGGAGCTTCCAAGACGCCAACACGAGTTCCGAGGGCAGGAAGGGATGCACAGGACGTCCCGGACGGGTGAAGGCCCAATGGCTCGGCTCTGGAATCCGACTGCCGCCTTCAGCGCCCGGCTCGGTAGATGACGTGCCCGCTTCGCCTTCTCGAACCGCTCTCTGCACCCGTTCCTCCTCTAATTCAGCTGCCTCTCGGTCGTCACACCATGCTTTTAACTCCGCGCCCTCAAAACCCATGCGCCGTGCCAATTTCTCCAAGACTTCCCTTAATTCCGAGGTGCTCGTCATATTTCCAGATTACAGTATTTAAGAAATGAAACGGCTTTGTCCTGTCCTGTCGTAGCGGACGCCAATTTGTGATGATATTTTAAACAGGTTCTTTTATCAGATTCGTTTTCGGACGACTCTCCCAGGCGAAGCCTCCGAGAGTCTAATCAGGACAAAGCCGTTTTTCACACAACACAACAACACACAAGGCTTTTAATTTAAACTATAGCAAAGAAAGGAAAGCTAAACAACAAGCACCTGAAGGAAAAAAAAAGACATAAGAAACCAGCGCGTTCTAATAAAGTCTCTATAAGTCCTACGCGGGTCTTGACAGATTATTGGGCATGGGTCCGGCAGTGATGTGCGGAGGTGACGCGGGATAAATGGATGGCTCACCAAATTGTCAATCGGCTTGAGCGAAGACGAATGAGCGAAGTGTAGCCGGCTCGGAAAGATGACGATGCCAGAATTCTCGTTGCGACGGAGGACGTGGGCGGCTAGGTGGTCATTAAGGTGGTAGCAGCATCCTGGCCAGGCGTCTCGGCGTGGAACTCGAACCCGTAGCCCGACAGTTCCAGCTATGCCTACGGGCACAGGATTAAGCAAGTCCTCGCCTGGAGCTTGCGAGCTGCTGGGGTTCCTTTGGCTGGAAACAGGTCAGCAGGAGGTCCCGGTCGGGTGAAGCCCTGGTGGCTCGGGTCCGGAACCCGACTGCCGTCTTCAACGCCCGGCCCCGTGGACGATCCGCTGCCTTCCGGTGCCTTTCTCCTTCCTGGAACTCTTTCGTGGAGCTCTCTTCCGGGGAACCCCCGAAGAATCCGATGCCGCTCGCTTTTCTTTCGCCTTTGCTTATTTGTTCCTGTCTGATTGGCCACCACTGTGTACCCGTGTTCACCAGCTATTGGCCATTGGGAACGCCAACGTCGTGGGTGTTGCTCATTGGTTGCTTCATTTTATTTTATTTTTCTAGCGCCACGCCTTTTGTTCTTCATCGTCATCGTCTTTTATATGCCGTCCTGCCGGTCCGGGAGCGTCTTCTCTCGTTGCGTCACTTTTGTTTTTTCAAGCGCACTTTTTGAACCGCGCACATCACACATCACCTTGAGGGTGATGAGTTAAAGGCGTGGTGTGACGAACGCGAAGCAGCGGAACTAGAGGAGGAAAGAGTGCAGATGGAGTTTGAAAGGGAAATGGAAAAGAAGGACAGGGAAATTGAAGAATTGAAGTTAGGAACGCTTCAGTTGCGGCTTCAGCTGGCAGAGCAGACGAGGCTCTTGGGAGAGAGGCGCGAATGGACGTTAGGCGGGAGCTCCGGCGGGCCGGCGTTCGAGGTGTTCTCCAGGAGCATTCGTCAGGAGAATGAACCTCTCGTGAATAGCTATGATGAGCATCACTATGGCATTTCGCAAGATGAGCAGCTAAATGTTGGTTTAGAGGATGGAAGGGAGGTATGCAGCCGAGAAAATAACTATACCTTGTGTGAGCTTAATAAAGCGAAGTGCAAGTTCGTAAATCAGGAACACGGTAGTTCCACAGAGGATCAGTTCTGTGATACAGCCTCTAGCAGGCCAAGCTCATTTAAGGAGGAAGTAAGAGAACCTCAAGAATATGACGGTCAATGCCGTTCCGAAAAGTCCAAGGTGTTTGTCGCCAAGAATTTAGGTGTGCCGCTTGCTGCGGCTACACGTGACATAGGCTGTGTCCAGGATCACTTGGGAGACTCTCTTAATGAAGGGAGACTGACTTGTCAGGAGAGCACAGTTGTGACCTGTTCGGAAGTAGTCGAGGAGAAGGAGCAAGGACTCATTAAGCAGGGGACAATAGAGTCCCAAGTTGAGCCAGCAGTATGCGATAGCGCAAACTGGCAAAATGATCTTGATGGAGAGGTCGACAGAGTGCAAGAATGCACTATAAAATCTGTTGAAGGCGATCTTGAACTCCTTAGCGTTCTAGGTGAAGAGCCAGAAACCACTGTTTCGACACTCGCTAGAGAGAGCCCGGACGAATCAGTTGCAAAGGCGCCTGAGTTGCGTCCGATGAATGAAACCGAAAAAGGTGCCTCAATATTTTTACAAGGCTCTGTCAACAAGAACGTTCATACGCGTTTTGAGGCATTGCTGATAGATCGTATTTCTGCTGAGACGTCGAATATGCGGCCAGGTGATCCAGTGATCGTCCGAACGCGTCAGACGCGTTGCGCGTGCGATCAACAGCTTGGGCTGGCAGAGCGTCCGAGTTTTCTTCTCTGGAGCAAGAGAAGAGACGCGTCTCAGTGGAATCGTCTATCGGTGTGTGTTATGCTTTTCTTTAAGTGTGTGACATGTGCCGCACGTCTTGTTTGGGACGCAATAACGTAGGGGCATTCTGACAACTGGAGGCTCTCTTGGTTTTGAATATTGGACTGTTTAATGGACATTTTGTGGATAGTCTTATGGCTGTAAATATTTTTACTCCCTTTTGAACTAAGCTTTAAGCTTCCTGTTAATGAGAGATATGTGCATATATGTGTCAGTATGGATGTGTTTAGATTGGGTGTGGACTGTGAAAGTATGTGGAATGTGTCACTTATACCATAGTGTGTAAACTCTCAGTGTGGGTTTCTGTGGACCATCTGTTGAACTGTGTGTGGACGTGTTGTGCTGGACTTGACGCGCACATATCCGGCAGTTTTTTTATTTACGAAAAAAAAAAACTTATTTCGAAGGGGGCGGGCTTATTGTGATGTGTGATGTGCGCGGTTCAAAAAGTGCGCTTGAAAAAACAAAAGTGACGCAACGAGAGAAGACGCTCCCGGACCGGCAGGACGGCATATAAAAGACGATGACGATGAAGAACAAAAGGCGTGGCGCTAGAAAAATAAAATAAAATGAAGCAACCAATGAGCAACACCCACGACGTTGGCGTTCCCAATGGCCAATAGCTGGTGAACACGGGTACACAGTGGTGGCCAATCAGACAGGAACAAATAAGCAAAGGCGAAAGAAAAGCGAGCGGCATCGGATTCTTCGGGGGTTCCCCGGAAGAGAGCTCCACGAAAGAGTTCCAGGAAGGAGAAAGGCACCGGAAGGCAGCGGATCGTCCACGGGGCCGGGCGTTGAAGACGGCAGTCGGGTTCCGGACCCGAGCCACCAGGGCTTCACCCGACCGGGACCTCCTGCTGACCTGTTTCCAGCCAAAGGAACCCCAGCAGCTCGCAAGCTCCAGGCGAGGACTTGCTTAATCCTGTGCCCGTAGGCATAGCTGGAACTGTCGGGCTACGGGTTCGAGTTCCACGCCGAGACGCCTGGCCAGGATGCTGCTACCACCTTAATGACCACCTAGCCGCCCACGTCCTCCGTCGCAACGAGAATTCTGGCATCGTCATCTTTCCGAGCCGGCTACACTTCGCTCATTCGTCTTCGCTCAAGCCGATTGACAATTTGGTGAGCCATCCATTTATCCCGCGTCACCTCCGCACATCACTGCCGGACCCATGCCCAATAATCTGTCAAGACCCGCGTAGGACTTATAGAGACTTTATTAGAACGCGCTGGTTTCTTATGTCTTTTTTTTTCCTTCAGGTGCTTGTTGTTTAGCTTTCCTTTCTTTGCTATAGTTTAAATTAAAAGCCTTGTGTGTTGTTGTGTTGTGTGAAAAACGGCTTTGTCCTGATTAGACTCTCGGAGGCTTCGCCTGGGAGAGTCGTCCGAAAACGAATCTGATAAAAGAACCTGTTTAAAATATCATCACACTCCTCACCCAACCGTTCTAATAACGGGCCGTGGAGGCCGCGGGAGCAGATTCCTCTCATCAAACACTTTTTTCTCTGTGTCCTTACCACTTGTCTCAAACTTATGTGCTTTTCCGAGGCTATCGAACATTACTTTAGTTTTCTGCATGTTAATTTGCTAATCAACAGTTATACTTTGCCTGCCTAGTTCAGTAATCACGCTTTGCAGTTTTTCCCCTGAGTTACTTAGCAAGGCAATGTCATTGCCAAATCTGAGGTCCTTAGCATGGCCTAGTGTAAATGAAATGGTAGTGTCACGTGATGCCCTGTCCATGTACTGACCACCTGAATTGCTCTGTGCAGTTGCTTCGAGGCAGCTGCCTCGCCTGCCATCGTTTGCTTTCGCCTCCGATCGCCTGCCAGGTGACGCTGGCGCAGCTGCAAGTTCTCCAGTATGGTGCCATTGGTGCGGTGCAAGAACTGCAGGACATTGCCAACGAGACCATGGCCAGTGACGATGACAAGGGCCAGCTTACCAACCGCGCAGCCGTTAGGGCCGCTCTGCAACGGCGCATTGAGCAGTGTGCAGCGTCGGTCATCAACAGTGTTGGGGACATCGAAGAGGCCCGTCGTGCGGCAGGTCTGTGCGGAGCAATCGCTTGGCTTAGCGACTTGGGGTCGTATTACGAGATGTGTTGCCAAGGGCGATGGCCCCCATTGGTGATGTAGTGTCACCTTTGGTGTCACTTTTCATGCTGATTGGTTGATTGAGCAAACCAGAAAGTTGAGGGCAGGGTGTGTAGTATTTCAGGAGAAGTAAACTTTACGTCACAGTGTCTTGCATTGCTCTTGACGTATATGGAATAGAGTGAACGCACCATATGATTGCAGCACTTTTTATGGGAGCTTTTGCTATGCTTTTGCTGACTACATACATTGTTGCGTTTTGCAGTGAGCACAGGGACTCCTGAACGTTTTTGGGAGTGGGGCCAAGTTGTTGTCTTTTTATGTTGTGTTTATTATTTATTTGTTCTCTATATTTGTCAACTATACTTTATTTAAATTACATATTGTATATTAATTAGTAGTTTTAGTGACATCAGTTGTTGTTTTAATTCACTTTAGCCATATTAAATTTTACATATTTGCATACTCGCTTATTTCACATTGGTATACACTTAAAAAATGTCTGGAAATTTTGGAAGTACTGAAAACCTGCGCAAACCGCTCAACGTGGTTTGTGCAGGTTAAATTTCAGCTTAAACGGTCAGAAAGTGTAGGGGGGGTGGGGTGGGGGGGGAATCTGCCCCCTCTGGAGAAATGTTAGGGGTGCAACCGCCCCCCTTGCCCCCCCTCTGGTTCCAGAGTCCCTGAGTGAGCATCGCTTATTTGTGCATTAGTTTTGAGGAACTGCATGGTGCTCGTGCAGCGCCTCACTGCAAAGGTGTTGGAGCTGTGGTAGTGAGTACGCTAAGAGTGCTCCACTCTTGCCTGATAATTGAAATATATTGCAGTGTCCTTTGCAAATAGTCATGAGCTTTAAACAGTAACTGAAGTAATGTTGCGAATTGCTTTCAGCACTTCTTGTATTTTTTGTAACAAAAGTCGAGCATAGCGACTGCGTAGGAGCCGGTACACTTGAAAACGTCACACTTGGGCTGCGCTGCGCTTGCTTTTGTGCTGGGAAATGTTTGAAATACGGACGACCAGTGCAGCAGCAATGTTGCATTGCCCTTCGATGCAGCGCTGAAACAGCTACTGTCAAGGAGACGTTTCAGTCGTTGAATGCGTCTGACACTGCACCATTAGGATGGATTTGCAGGCTAGTTGGTCAAGCATCATGGAAAAAACAGCGCGAACACAAGGACGATGAAAAAGGGGCACACACACCACACCACGGAGCGCTGACTATCAACTGATTTTATTTCGGCGAACACGTACAGGGTCGTCCACTCTTAGGGTGAACACGACGCAACGTGGCTTCCTTTTTGGAACGCGAATGCTTGCGACGTGGGCACACATCGAAGCTAATAATGTGCAGGTGCACAGAGTGATCCAAGCCCCTCTATGCCTGCACTAGATTAGCGTCGATGCGCAGTCCCATCGTGAGCGCTGGTGTTCTAAAGAAGGCAGCCACGCTGCGCCATGTTCACCCTAAGAGTGGACGACCCTGTACATATATACATATGTATGAGCCTCGTCACAAGTGTTATACACTGATAACCACACAGGAAGATGAAAAGGTCATTTCGTGATAAAAACAACACATGAAGGAATAGGCAAATGTCATCACCGCACATGCTGCATGTACATTATAAAAAACGGTCTTCTAAGGCTTGTTAGCACAAAGATATGAAATTTCTTTGTCTAAGAGAGCGACAGATGGGGTGCTGACACAGTTATCCTCCAGCAAGGCGATCCTATGCGCTTCTATAATTTCCCGCATCAACTGGGAGGGGCTTTTTGCTAAAATTTCACATCTTTTTATATAGGGGGTTACAACCACAACGCTTACAATGATCGCCTAGGTGGCCTCTAACATTGCTGGTGACGTTATTTTTATGTTCACGAAGCCTGTCATTCAGGCATCTGCCCGTTTGTCCTACGTAAAACTTGCCACAAGACAAGGGTATACGGTACACCACACGCCCAATGCAAGGGAGAAATGGCGGGGTATGCTTCTTGCCACAGGATGAGACTGGTTTGGGGGGTTTGTTGACACGATTGCACAAGGTTGAGAGCTTATTAGGCGCGCTCAAGGCGACTGTAACATTAACTCGCTGGCCGATTCGCTTCAAGTTGTGAGATAGGTTATGAATGTAGGGAATAACAGTGCACCTATGAGGTTTCTCTTGTTTGGCTTTTTCAGCACACACACGATCATCAGACCTAGACAGGCTTATTTCCTTTATCATCTTTTGTGCGACAGACGCCAGCACGTGAGGAGGATAACCTGCCCCTATCAGTCTAGTAACCTGCGCACGAAAACTGTCACCTTTACAATGAACGCAGGACTTCTTAAGGGCATTGGACAAGCAAAGCTTAGCGACTCCTCTTTTAATTAGCTTCGAATGGGCGCTGTTAAGCGCCCATTCGAAGCTAATTAAGAAGTCCTGCGTTCATTGTAAAGGTGACAGTTTTCATGCGCAGGTTACTAGACTGATAGGGGCAGGTTATCCTCCTCACGTGCTGGCGTCTGTCGCACAAAAGATGATAAAGGAAATAAGCCTGTCTAGGTCTGATGATCGTGTGTGTGCTGAAAAAGCCAAACAAGAGAAACCTCATAGGTGCACTGTTATTCCCTACATTCATAACCTATCTCACAACTTGAAGCGAATCGGCCAGCGAGTTAATGTTACAGTCGCCTTGAGCGCGCCTAATAAGCTCTCAACCTTGTGCAATCGTGTCAACAAACCCCCCAAACCAGTCTCATCCTGTGGCAAGAAGCATACCCCGCCATTTCTCCCTTGCATTGGGCGTGTGGTGTACCGTATACCCTTGTCTTGTGGCAAGTTTTACGTAGGACAAACGGGCAGATGCCTGAATGACAGGCTTCGTGAACATAAAAATAACGTCACCAGCAATGTTAGAGGCCACCTAGGCGATCATTGTAAGCGTTGTGGTTGTAACCCCCTATATAAAAAGATGTGAAATTTTAGCAAAAAGCCCCTCCCAGTTGATGCGGGAAATTATAGAAGCGCATAGGATCGCCTTGCTGGAGGATAACTGTGTCAGCACCCCATCTGTCGCTCTCTTAGACAAAGAAATTTCATATCTTTGTGCTAACAAGCCTTAGAAGACCGTTTTTTATAATGTACATGCAGCATGTGCGGTGATGACATTTGCCTATTCCTTCATGTGTTGTTTTTATCACGAAATGACCTTTTCATCTTCCTGTGTGGTTATCAGTGTATATATGTACGTGTTCGCCGATATATATAAAATCAGTTGATAGTCAGCGCTCCCTGGTGTGGTGTGTGTGCCCTTTTTCATCGTCCTTGTGTTCGCGCTGTTTTTTCCACCATACTGCACCATCAAAGGAGACACTGTCACCTTTGATGACACATCTCACAATGTGGCCTATGTACCAGCTCTTTCAAATGTCTGTGTCATTGGAAGGGTAAATTATAGCATCCGTTTTGAGAATTCTGCAAGGTGGAGTATAGACTATTACGAAAGGGAAAATTGGCATCTGCTCGTTACAAGTTCATGTGGATTTCTGGAAGAAAGGACACAGACCACGGCGCTGACTAACAACTGAATCTGCTTTATTCTTCCAGTCCGCAAATCACGTGACACGTGACAATATGCTCCACCACAGTCTCAAGGAAACAGAATAGAAAGAAAATTAAAGAAATGAACAACCTGCGCATAGGCAAAGAAATGCTTAATCTGGCAGTAATTTCATCTCCTTCGGAAGGATGGCAATCAAGGGGAGGCTGACGCATGCCTCGCCACTGTTGTACATATGATACGTTGCTGCAGGCTTGCAGGTTTCCCAAAAACACTCTTGTCCAGCATTGCAGAAAGCCTTGTGTCTGGTTTCAGGAATAAGTGCTCAACAGCCGTGCAATCAGCAACGCAACCGCAGCAAAGAGTAGTGGTCATACCTTATGTGCACAAGGTGGCACATAATCTTAAGAAAGTGGTCAGCAGCGCAGGTGTTAGGTTGGTGTTTTCTGCCAAAAATAAGCTTGGTAGCCTGTGTTACAAGTAAATCGGGAGGCAAAGACAAAAAGTTGTAGGAAGAAGCATCAGCAGACGTTTGTGGAGTTTTTTTTCGAAATGAGTCAAATCTATCTAAACAAAATTTGAGAAAACGGCGAAAATTTGCTAGGCATACTAAATACAACGCTGTCAAAGCAATTCTTCGATATGTTTTACATGTCGGCTAGGGGGAAATTTACGGCCACAATCAATTGAAAAATATGAAGCGGATTTCGTCATTATTAGCATGATAACTTTGGATTTAGCTCATATTGAATTGAGACATTGATTTCAATGCGGTATGCTTGAAAAAGCTTTGTTGAAATTGACTTTCAAGAGTTGTATGATGGAGTTTTGACAGAAAAGCCATTAAACATAGGCAACAGTGCTTCAAGAGCGCTATAACTATACACGAAGAGTAGGTGAGTCTTCAACGCAGCACAAGCTGCTGTCTTCAGACTCTTCTGAATGATCATTATTTTCTTGGACACGCCTGAGGACATTCACGAAATAAGCAAGCTCTTCATTATCTTGCCATGAATTGCCGAGATGCTTCACAAGGAGGCTAGTCACATCTTTCAGTTTCGTTTCGTTGACATGGTGGTTGTAAAGTGCGCATTGTACGGGTGCTTGTGCAAAGGACTTGCCCCTCTTTAGGACTGGCACAAAGTTTGATACAGAAGCCTTGTAGTGGGGTTCCACTCTAATTTTAGGACATCTACAAGCTGCATTTCTTTGAATGTAGAAGACCTTGGTTTCTGTTATCTTGAACGACAAGCTGGACGTCAACTTCATCACTGCGGTACAGTAGGCTTTCCAGTCATACACGTCCCAATGTTTTCCAAGCTCTAACACAGTGCCGTGATTTGAAAAAATCATTTGGTAGCTCTGCGGATTCAGGATTTCTTCGTGTTTTCTCACGTCCTTTTCAATCCGGCCAAAGACCCTGTCTGGGGGTAAAAAGCTGTGCCCTGTGACAGGAAACACAACAGAAACTACTGAGATCCCTGATGGAGCCTCATTCTGAAGCCACCAAAGAAGCATGCAAAGCACAGTACTGTTCTTATTCTTTCCAGCACAGCCATCCGCTACTAACCGCACCTCCCTTATTCCTTCAAATTTTAAGCTTCGAAGTGTATTATGCACGGCACTGGCAACTTGGTTGCTTCCTTTCGAACTTTCATCTTCGCTCCATGTGTACGAATGCACGGCTTCTTTAGGCATTGATTCGTCCACTTGGTGTTCTACCACGCAGAGGTGGTATTGACACACCTGGCGGCTGTAGTAGGCTTCCTGGTCCGGAACTTTGGGGAGGACTTGATTCTTTTGGCAGTCAAATGAGAAAGTTTTCAAGTCTTCCCTCTTCTCACGTAGCAGTGAGTAAAAAGCCTTATACTTCAACCTGTGCACACGTTGCTCGGTAATGATACGCTGTTTCTGCAAAGCATCTTGACAAGTTTTCATTTCATACGCATTTTTCAGACATACAGAGCAAACGTCTGTTCTTGGTGTTCTGAACGAAAGATTGAACTTCGTTCGAAAAATGTGGTGAAAGAAACCATACTTAACCCGCGCATCATCGGGTGCTTGTTGGTTATAAATGTTCCACAAGTTTCTGATGCTCTTCAGCTCAACTGGAAGGTATAACTTTTTTGTCTTCTTCCGATTGTAGTGGGACTCTCTTGCGCGAAGTCGCTGAATAAACCCCACAACAGCTGATCGCTTTCTATAGTAGCGCTTGAACTTCTGATCACCGCCCCGCCTCTCGGGCTTCAATTCGCCCCTTTCATGCTTATGCTTAATATAGCGAGCCACTGTGCTGTGATTCACATCAAGCACCACGCAAAACATGTCGCAACAAACACGAATCTGATTCCCGTTTTCAAGGCGTACCTTGTAAACAGCAGCAAGGCTTCCACGAGGACCCGCTTCCTTTCCTCTCCTGCGCTTTACTGCAGATGACGAACAGTACATCAAAACGAACGCCTTTTGTTCCACCCCGCACAATTCATTGAACTTCTCCTTGAAAGACTTCACAGATGCCTCTGTCACAAGCACGCACCGGAGAGTTTTTTTTTGCGTGTTTACATTCCGGCAGCGGCACATTCTTGCTTCGCCGGCGTCGACATTGCTTCTGTTCACGTTGTCGTCGACGTCTGGGGACAGATCTCTCGCCGACCTCTTCACTTACATCGGAATCCATGATAATCCAGCTCCGAAAAGGGAAAAAAACTTGCAAAAGCACCAGGTAACAGGCAGAGCAGTCAGGCGGGAAATCGCACGGAGGCTGCCAAGTTTGCTGAATCATGTGATCGCTGAAGTGCTCTGCTATTGGCATACTGGATTTGACTCACTTCGATTCGTACAGCACATGGATCTGGCTCAATTTCGTTTTGAAAGGAGATCTGTGAGCACATGTTGGTGTTGGTATTTGACCCACTTCGTTCCGATAACTCTTTTAGTGGAAAGTTGAGAGAATGTACTTGCCAAGGGAGCAATATTTGAGCTAGTTTCGGTTTCTGGATTTAGCTCATTTCGAAAAAAAAAACTCCTCATTTGTTGATTGCTGTGATGGCATTGTATATAAGATTTGTCTTTCCTGTGGTCGTTTTTATGTTGGACAAACGGGGCGTTGCGCTAATGACCGCATGCGCAAACATGCGAATAAGGTCCATAAGCAAGCTAGAGGTAGTCAACTGTCTCTTTACTAAAATAAGTGTGGCTGCCACACTTATTTCATGATACGACATTCTAGTCAATATACCGTGATGAACGCGCGCGTGTGATTTCTGAAACGTATCATATCTACAACAGTGACGAGGCATGCGTCAGCCTCTTCTCAATTGCTTTCCTTCCGAAGGAGGTAAAATTTCTCTCAGATTAAGCATTTCTTTATGCGCAGGATGTTCGTTTCTTTACTTTTCTTTCTATTCTGTTTCCTTGAGATTGTGGTGGAGCGTATATTTGCGGACTCGAAGAATAAATTCAGTTGTTAGTCAGCGCCGTGGTCTGTGTCCTCTCTTCGTCCCTTCTTTTAGCGCTGTTTTTCTTAGGATGCGATTAGAAATGTTCGGGTGACACAGGTATCATTTCATTGCCTGACCCTGCTGTTTCTGAAGTCCTGATGCCACTATAGCTACAGTCGTGGAAGTAATTGGCATTGTTTATGGCTATCTTTTTCACCTGTATCGTGTTTTCACTTCCTTGCAATTGCAGCGCCCTTTAACGACGGTTCTTTAAGCTTTCAATGAGTGGTCGTTTATGTAGAGGACGTGAGTGCCAAGTTGAGGCAGTAACTCTAGCCAAGTCACCTATGGGGCGTCCTCTAGATTGTAGTTGAAAAAGTGTGTGTTGGAAGTAAACGGTATCACTTCTGCTTGGCACAACGAGTGTGCGTGTTTACTCCGCGTCTCTTTGGCTTTGGCCTGCATCCTTAGCCGCCTCGGCTCGAACATGCCCACCACACGTTATAACGAACTTTTCAGTCATCCCATTGACTTTGTTATAACGAGGGATTACTGTAGTTAAAATTGGCTGTCTACTTCGTTATATCAAAACGAAACCTGCAGCATCTCGGCACATACTGGCTGCTAGCTGTTGCTTTTTTTGCTGTTGTTGCATGATGCTTTCCCTCTGCTTCATGCTGTTATGCACACATCGGGATCCGTGACCTTGCCGGGAGCAATGTCACACGTTTTTAATTAAATGTATCTTAAGTATTCGAATGGTGAAAAAAAAAAGTGTAACACCATCACTTCCATGCATACGGTCTCATCAACAATATTGGCATTGCACATGTTAGGAACTGTGACTGACACATGTAAGATCACCGTTTAGCCTTGTTTCTATTTCCTTCATGAATATGAGTTGCTTTGCGTGACAGAAGCACTGACAGACGTAAGGCGTGCATTTTTAGCAGACCTTTAAGGAATTGGTGCATTCCACTCGCACACGATTGAGAGAGCATGATTGATCACCTTTTGTTTACGTTTTATTGCTTTTCAAGGACATGCACAAGCTGATGGCATGGTTTGAGCATACACATTATTTTAATTTCAAAGCAGTGCACGTATACTTCGTGTCTCTGGAAAATTGTTTGACGTGCACTTCTATAAGATTAGCCTATTAGCAGAAGTTTTCGGATGCTGCACCACGAATCAATGTTCACGAAAATTAAATGCTTTATATAGTATCATCAAAAACTTCACGTACGTGTTGCACATGGCAATGGTGTGCAGTGATTAACTTAATTAAAAATTGTGTGCTCCATTTCTTGCCACTGTTCTTTTTTATTGGTTGTTTTTAATGGAAATATATGGTGATTGGTAGCTCTAAACATTTATGGCCAAGATTCAGCCATCCATAGGAACGGTCATCGCCAGTAGCGGGCGATGTGGGTGCGAATGATCATTACCACATTGCGTTGCAACCCTTTAGCTTGATCCTCTGTGCCCCTCACCAGCTGCTAAGATTAGAGCAAAGAAATTTAAAAGCATCTGGAAAAATGAAAGTAAGGTGACATGGTACAATCACTTGATTCCTCCCAAGTCACGGATTTTTCTCTCTGCTACCCTTCATCAGAAAAGAGAGCTGTGGAAAGAGACAGCAGGTGCCGGCACCTTGTCCAGCGTCATATCTCTTATTTTCTCAAGGATCACGTCAGTGCTATCCCTACTAATGAAGCTCTCCTCCCCCCTTCACTATGGGAAATATAGGGCAGGCCTGGCAGCTCTGGGAATAATTTTTAGGGGCGAAGCTCCTTAAGGCGTAGGCTTGTCTGCCGTAGTTGTCCGTCGTAGCCACCTCGTCTAGTTCGTAGCCACGCTCGCGCTCGCCCTCGGCGCGTGCCTCCCGGTGCCTGAGCTCTCTCACTCTTCCATTTGCTGTCTTGTGAGAGAGAGAGAGCGAAAGGCGCGCGTTGGCTATGGAAACGCTCTTTCTTTGATGAACGCTCTACCAGCTCGCAAAGAAGGAGAACGCACCCTCACACACGAGAGGCAACGTTGACGCAGGCAGCGTCTGCTAGCGAGTTTCTTGATTGAAAAATACCGACTGCTCGCGCTGGAGAACCGTTCACTGGCCACCCATACATATATATAAAGGCACTGGATCTTGACTTGCAATGAAGTGCTGGTGGGAGATTTCACTTGTGCGTAGTTGAACCATAAGGATTCGTAGCTTGCGCGATAACTAAATTAATCCAGAACTCAGCACGATCTACGATGAACCTCCGGAGCTTCGCCTACTCATCATCATTCACTCTGTCCTTTGACACATGTGTGGGCTACGTGCACTCATACTCTCTACAGGCTGCCAGCCCACAGTAACGGACGTTGGCGTACTAGAGTGTACCGGCGTACCAGCGTTGATATAGCAGTGGCCGTACATTCAAACTCGAAGACGTGACTACCTCGTTTTTCTGGGACATCGTCGGCATGCCACTCATGTGTCCACGCATTGCTTTGAGAAACCATCAAGCGTGCAGCTGCGAAGGATGGACATGCCTGCTGCCGTAGAAATGAGAGATGGGAAGCAGCGCAGCATCGCTCAGAAACGTGACTTAGATATTGTGAGCGTATTTGTAATCCTAATGGTAAATAATGTGGAACATTGTATCGTCATACAAGCTTATTTTAGACATTTTAATCTTGGGCCTTTTTGACAATATGCATTGCAAAAGAAATTTTTGTTGTGAAGCAGTGCCTGCAGCTGCTGCCTGGGTGGGCACTTAAACGGGTTGTGAAAAGAGTATGGAGATGCCCGGTTATAACTTTGACTGCTTCAATATGCACTTGACAAGCTGATTCCAGAATATTTCAGCGAAATATTCAGTGCACATTTAATAAAATATTTCGGCGAAATATTCATTGCACATTTAATAACGGCCGTTTGAAAACCACAGCGTTCTTGCACTACCAAAACTACTATGCGACACTACGGGACGGCATGGTACCATGTGGTGACGTTTCGTTAAGATATTTTTAACTGTAAAGGTATAGTGAACTTGCATTTGCTCTTAAAGAACCGATTTACTGAAAAGCTAGAGAGAAAGAAAGTACTTAAACACCATGTGATGCCGCCATTTGAAAGCAAGGCTGCACCACGGTTTGTTTTCCCATGGCCTCCGAGGGTGCGCCAATCTCGGAGGCCTGGTGGTGACTAAGCTGACGTCAACTGCAGAGTTAAGGGAATGTGTGCAGTGAAACCGAAACTGCATTTTTTACCACTCTAAATTAACCCACATGATGCAACGAAACAGTGCATATTTACTGGAGGGTCAGGATCCCGAATATGCACTTAGTACAAAATCTTCAGAAAACATTTCACGACACCTTTAAGAGTGAAAGACTTTATTATTGCATTCTTGTTGACTTTTGGGAGCACAAGGAGCTCTGCTGACGTCTTGTCGCTGCATTTTGCAGGAAACCGCTGCGTTTTGTTGGCCAGAAAGACCATCAATGACTATATTTCAGCTTCTCCTAATTCTAGTGCTAGTAGACGATTCAGCGACTGCACCCTCAAAGAACGTAATGGATGCATCCAGTGTTGCCAGACCACATTGCATTAGGAATATAAACAGCTGTTAGCAGCGAACATTGCTGCATTTGATCGTAAAATATCTTTCGCAAGGAAGGCTATCGACCAAAATTTATGTATATTTTGTCGTTCATACCCAGTTGTGCACAGTGGCATGTCCGTTAGAAGGGAAGTCCAACTATAATGGGAAAGATACGGTAACAAAGCATATGGGTGGATGATGTTTCTTATACCCAATTGTCTGTTATATCAGTCTCTGTTAAAAAGTTGTTCAACTGTAATAACGCTAGGTGTAGAAGCAAATGCTTGTGTTTGTTGCCGCCTTGCAGGTGTGAAGAATGTCGTGGAGTGCCGGCAACGCATCGTGAAGACATTCATTCGCGAGCACCTGATGGGAGCACCGCGCAAGTGCCCACACTGTGGCGAGCTGCGTCGGGCTATGACACTCCAGAACAACAGCCGCTTTGTGTACACCAGCAAGATCCGACCAGTGGTGAAAGCACCCACACTGTCGATTTCAGTTAGGTGAGTTGCCACTGCAGACTTTGATTCAGTGTGCCAAGAAGAGTTCTGTTTGAGCAGAGCGTCTCCTACTATGTACTGGAGCACTGAGGAGAAATCTGGCTGAACGCCTTTGCACTCTGATGCTGTGTTTGTTCAGGAACACTCGTTGACGCGGGTGTTTCTGCATAAATTTGCCTAAACATTATTCTTCTGGCCGCAGTGTTGTTGATTTGCAGTCTATATTTCTGAAGCATACTGGGAAAGAATCTGCACAGGGTGGGCTGTAAAGTGGCCCAACCAGAACGTGCCCTACCTGCTTTCCGGTGATTGTGCATACTGGGCCAAGTCCAGTGAGCACACCCTGATGTTTTGGGCCACGTTATTGAGATATGAACGGGGTGGCCTCGTGAAAAGTTGGCTTGCGAAGCCAGGCTGGGGGCCACGATGCTTCATGCTTAAGCTGAGCCCCTGTATAACTAATGCAGATATTCAAACTAGAAGAGAAGCTCAGGGGAAGATGGATGCTTGAATCGATGAACAAATCGCAAGGTACGATTGCCGCTCACAGGGAATGCCGCTCCCGCGACCATCCCTGTTTTAAATCGTACCTTGCGATTTGTTCATCATTAATGCAGATATTGTCACATGGTTGTGACTGTGAAACATGCAAAGTTCAAACTGTTAAAGATCCTAACTTGTTATTGGGCAAACCTGCGCTTAGCAAAGCAAGCAAAACACGCTGTACAACGATAGCAGCAAGCACAGTCGTTGGTCGTTGGGACAAAATGTGCATGCTTTTGTACATGTGCTTTAGAAGTTTCCAGCTTTGTTGTTGATGCTTACGCAAGATCTGTGACCTACCGAAACATAAGTGTCGTGCATTCCAAGTTAGTAGTACAACCAGTTATACAGTAGAACCTTGTTATAACCCGGATATAGCGAACTATTAGATATAACGAAGCAATCACAATTACCTTGAAATTGCCATAGATAACATGGATATTGGCTATAACGAACTAATGGCTATAATGAATGGTTACGGCTCCCCCTCCAACTTTGTTATAACCAGGTTTTACTGTATTTGCGCGCCTAGCTCTCATAAGTTCAAGTTTGGTTTGCGCCAAACAATAACAGGAGTACCACATAGTGAAAAAGGCGGCCACCTTGAGAGAAAACAAAAGACGCACCTAAGTCACTACAGTCGAACATGGATATATCGAACCCACATATATCGAATTTTCGGGTATATCGAAGTCGTAAGTTATCCCCTTGAAAATCCTTTGTAAAAGTATAGAAATTCGCACGTTTATATTGAACGGTATTTTTACCTGCCTTCGGATATATCGAATGCCGCGCGAGCTGGAAGGTGCGCTTCGGCACTCGCCGCGACCTCCGCGGCAGCGCAGCCCGGCGCGCGAGTTGGAAGGTGCACTTTGGCACTCGCAGCGCCCGGCGACCTCCGCGCGGCACCACGCCTCTGCCGACACCCGAAACGCTCGAAAAAACGTAAGGGCGAGAGGGCTCGGACTGCACAGTCTCCAACTTGCGGAATGGCTCCTTCCTTCTTTTTTTTTTTTTCGTTTCTCTCTCTCTCTCTCTCTCTCATGCTTTCTTCGCGTAACCGTCGGCTCGGAGAGCAGGAACGAAGGAGCTGACGTCCTCCTCCTTTCGCCTTATCTTTTATTTTTTATTGCTGTTTTGCGAGTTTGATCAGCCAACCACAGCTTGCGCCTTTTGCTGTTGCCCTCTTTGCTGTTGCTGTTGCATTCGCTGTTGTTGTGGCGACATGGAGGGAACCGGGCTGCCGCACCTGGACAGCCTTGATAAGATAGAGACTAGCGTCTTCAACTTCATTTCGAAAATGAAGAAGTAGGCCAAGATACCGTATTTACTCGCGTGATTTGCGCACTTTTTTCACGATTTTAGAGCTCTGAAAAGGGGGTATTTTTTTATATTGAATTTTTCATATATCGAACTAATTCGCGATCCCCTTCGAGTTCGATATATCCGTGTTCGACTGTATAACGCGTTACCATTTATAACAAAGTCAACAGTGAATAGCACTGCCATTGGAACAGTATCAAGAATATGCTGTTACTGTTGAGCCCGTTCATAAGAAACAGGTACCAAGCTGCTGTGTCTTCATTTTCTATAGAACCTGTATTCGTGTATGGGCAAACTGCAGCTAAACTGGCCACAAGAGAATGCTACAACTTGTTACAAATAGCTTATTAAGTATATACCATTTGCCTTAATGTGAGATGATATGCTAGGTGGACTGTGTCACTCGGGAGTAGAATGCACGTTTTCTCCACCACAACTTTCTCGTATTACTTGGCTCTCATTTCCTCTTGTTTCCACAACAGTGCTGCATTTAGGGTTAGAATATCTGTTACAGGCAGGAGTGTTGACCAAGGTCGAAGGATATTTTGTCCATTACATAACCAATTGTCCTCAGTAGTGGGTCTCTTAAAAAAAATCACAGCATATCCATGGGGTGAATGATGATGAGTGGGCGAAGCTCCGGAGTGAATCATCGGTAAACCGTGACTCTTCCGTGTAATTCGCCCAGTCGATCATCATGTAAAGACGTGAGAAACACGTATTCGAACGCTGGGATCTCGCGTTTAAGGGGACGCTAGCACAAACGCGTTAGAAACGTGCAGTACACTCTAGTAAGGGGGAGAGGCCACAGCGTCTTACGCAGCCCCTTACACAGGCCGGAACGCGCACCACGTTTGCCGACGCCATCACATGACTGCTGAAAGAGTATAAGGCGGAGAGGCCACAGCGTCTTACACCAGCTTCTTAGACGCGCCGTAACGCGCTAGCACAAACACATCATCATCATCATCGTTAGAAACGGGCAGTCTTTCGTTAATGTTGGGTATTTAGTGTCATCGTGGTGCATGTTTCCATGTGCGCTTCTTGGTGTAGTGCATGGCTTCAGGAAAGAGGTAGCTGATGATGATGATGATGCGTTTGTCCAGGTAGCAGCCTGTACACACAACGCCATCTATTGGGCCATTCATAAACTAAACTAGAGGTGGCTACATAAATACATACAGATGAGGGACAGACCCACACCCTAAGGAGCTTTGCCCCTAAAAGAGATCCAACTTATGGGAGAGACAGGGCAGCCATCCATGTGAGTGAACAATGTCTCTCATGCCCAGTTCCCTCTTACGTTCATTCGTGTCTCTTACAAAAGGATTAAACTGTATGATCAATTTATGGATTTAACAAAGCTACTCTTGGATCGAGCGGACTTTGTTATAAGGAGCTTTGACTGCAGTTTGTTTCCTTGCTCCACGTCCACTTGGGACACGAGTTGACGTAGACAGCATCTCTGTCTGCAGGCGTACTTATAACGGTTTTGAGGAAGAGGACGATGTGTTAGCCGAGGAAGAGGAGGAGCGACAGCGCCAGGCCCAGCAGAAGCAGGCCGAAGAAGAGGCAACAAGTGGCGGGGCGCTCTCGTACCTGTCGCCCGTGGAGGCTCGCACCCACCTGCGAGAGCTGTGGAACAAAGAGCGGCCCTTACTGCAGAACCTGTTTGGCATCCTCGCTCTCGCGACTAGCTCGCATCAGAGCCCCGTCGACATGTTTTTTCTCGAGGCCCTGGTGGTTCCTCCGACGCGGTTTCGCCCGGTGAGTTCTCTCTGAAATGAATTGTGAATACAGTCAGATCACAGTATAGTGAATGCGTAAATAATTAATTAAGTGACAAATAGTACTCTCATTAAAACAGTGTAATGAATATACATTTATAACAAATTATCGGATATACCGAACCTATGTCTATGTCATATTGAATTTGTTATTACAGTCGACTCTCGTTACAATGGACCCTCATAATCTGGGAAAAAATGTCTATTTTATCCGAAGTCCGTAATATCCACACATCGAATGGAAAGGGGGGGGGGGAGAGGTGTAAGGCCCGTGTGTTTATCATCGCTGACATCGCTCAGGTACATGATTTAGTCCTTTTTAAATACCCGCCGCTGAATATAGACTCCAAAGCACGGCTACGACCGACAGTGGTAATTTATAACTGTAGCACGTGTTCAGCTTTCATCAGCAAGTGCAACAGTACTAAGTGCAGGAAGGCCTGGTGGGTGGCTGCCGAAACCATGTAAACATTAGTGAGGCTCAGTCCAAAAGCTACTGACGTAACAGCTTGCCATCACAAAGCCGCTCATCTTACGAGCTGCCAGTCATGTTACAAAAAGAATTGGTTCCAGCTGGGGCTCGTTCTAACGATCGGCATCACAAATTCATTTTTTGCACGGACAAATTTCTGCCTAAGCTAATCTAAGACCGTTGCTAAACTGAATTAGCACTCGCATTCATACCAACGCACCTCGCGTATAAAAGCTTATTCATTACAACATCTCAGTGGAACTCACCGGTGTTTGGACTGGGAGCTCTGGAACACCTCACTTCCATAGCATTTCGATGTCGTGGGAATGGCCTTTCCCACGACATCGCCACAATCACCTGCCCATCAAGCTTTGTGCATAAGCTATCAGAATTAACTTCATAGTCATTGTTGTGACAATATTGTCATTGTATATGAACCCACCCCTTATGTAATGCCCCGTGGGGGTCTTCACGGTAATAAAATGAAATGAAATGAAATTGGTCAAATTGCCTAACGGCGCGATTGTGGAGAGAACAACGAACATCCAATGTAGAAAAAAAACGAACAAAAGCTTTTCATTCACACCTAACTCGAAAAGAACTTCGTTATCAGTGACTGGCAGCCCCCTTTAGGTCGCTTCATGGAACCTGAAACGCTTAGGGGGGTTTCCCCGACGATTGTTTGCCGGCGATACCTTTGTTATGCACGATGGAACTCATGGTCTGCTTCCATAGTCCTATCGCTTTGGCAACATCCGCCTGCTTTTCTCCGCGTGCAACTGAACTCACAATTTTCATTTTATCGCTGAGCGAAGTTTGCTTCCGTTTTCTGGAGGCCATTATCTCAGCACTTGCTCTCGGTGCGGCACAACCATACCCCACGGAAAACAGCGACAAAATGGCGTTTGTTATGCTCTCAGGCTGGCTTGGCAACATTGGTGCTCTCAGGCACCAATGTTGCGAGCCGCAGTTTAAAATTTTTGCTTAAAACGCAGGCGTGACAAAGTATCTTGTCAGTCCGCGTCAAAACGACAAAGGTCCATTGTATGTGCAACTTTGGCAAAAAACTGCCATTAATTTGGTCCGCTGTAGCCGATAGTCCGTTGTAGCGGGGCCTGTTCAAAGCAAAGTTGGCTGCATTGATAAAATACATGGACCAAACCTGGCTTAAAATATGGTCCATTGTACCCGAAAGTCTGTTGTACGCGAGTCTGTAGATCTAAGTGAATTTGGTTCTTTCTTCCACTTATTGTGTAGTTAAGGTCATGGCTTATTTCTTCAGAACTTTTATTTTATTGCTGTCTCATTGACAATAGTAAGGTCATAGAGCACTAGGTCACACAGCATACGGCGCACCTGTTTTTAGAGCCTTTATGGGTGGGCTGCCTGGTGCTCTGTTTTCTGTGTACTAGTTGCACAGTGTTGAGACACGTGAGACATGGTTGTAACTGCTTGTGCAGAGTGCTTCACAGTCTCTGTAAGATGTGGTTGGAAAAAAAGCAGGTAAGAAGCCATAATATGGCTGAAGCTTATCAAAGCTCGACTACATTTCTCCTTTTCTACTCTCATATCTCTTTATTACGCTTTCGTTCATTCTCATCTTAATTACAACATCGAACCATGGGGTAATACATACAACAGTCACCTGACATCATTGCAGGCCATTCAAAACCGAGCCATTCGTCTAATAACACTGTCATCTCGAAGTGTTAACGCGAATCAGTTATTGCATTCTCATAAAATTTTAAGTGTATCGGATCTTAATAAATATAATCTCGCCATTATCGTTTATAGGGCACTGCACAATAATCTTCCTGTATTCATAATACCCAAGACATCCTTGGTGAACACCAATAATACTAGATTTGCTAGTAACAATAATTTCATTCTGCTGATAGTTCGCACCAACTACGGCAAGCAAGCATTACATTTTTCAGCACTGGCTTTTTGGAATTCACTGCCATCTCCTTTACAACTGCTAAATGCTCATAGGTTCCGATCTGAACTCAAGAGCTTTCTGCTAAATTCGTCTTATTCTGGTTCTTTATTGCTCTAGGTGATGCTTTATTTCTCTTTTTTTTTTTCCGTTACTTTTTTCCCTATCCTACTGTCCTCTCGTGTCTTTGAATCCCTTTTCAATGATCTACCTTATTTGCCTATTGTACTTTGTATATTTGAGTTTTATTATCTCGCATACTGCTGTACTGTTTATCCCATTTTGTCTCCCACCAATCCGTGTTACTTTGATTGACTAAGGCACATTCCTTCACTTGTTCCATGCTTCTTGATAACGTTGTTTTCAGGTTAGTTTCTCGCTTGTATCACATTAACTATCACAATTATTAAGTCCACGTATTGCCATTTTGTATTCTTCACCATGTTACCACGCACAGGAGGTCCCATTTCAGTTTGTAACTACGGGACCTCCTTCTGTATATACTTACCATGTATTTTTCTTCTTCCTTGACGTCAAATAAAATAATTCTGAATTCTGAAGCTTTGAAGAAGTTGTTCTGAAGTATGGTTGGTGTTGTTTTAACACAAAAGTGTTTTATGCCGGGGTCCACCACAGCTTTACTGCGTCACTATACGTCAGTACCGTGATGGATATGATGCAGTAAAATTTACATACAATGACAAAGAAAAAGCAAGCAGAAAAATTTTCACTAACTTGGCCGGGATTGAACCCACGATCGCTTGGACCACGATGAAAGGTGCCTGCCGCACTACCAACTGAGCTATTCTTGGCCATGTTAGAAGGAGCCCGAACGTGCCTTATAACCCTTCATTTAAATTTTTCTCTCCTTCTCGTTGTGTTCTCCGTTGGCTGGGGCCGTGCCGCCATCTAGAATCGGTACAGCAAAACGAAATATCATCATAGCACCAAAGATAACCTATTTTTCAGCCTTGGTAGGGTAGTGTCAGCGCTCTCGGCTGAAGCTACCCTACCCTGAAAGCGCAGCTCGGGGAGTTCGGTCAATTCACTTTCGTGTTATACCGATTCCTATAACAGGGGGATCAGTCACATTTTCTTTTGTAAAGGACTCCATTCTGGAATCACACCCATGATACGAACTTGGGAAGATGCAAGGATGGCGAGGGGAGTGTCGCTCCGCTGCCGAGCGATCACATGGTGGCCAAGATAGCGTTGGCGTGCACGCTATCTCGGCAGCCATCAGCGGGCGGCTCGTAAACCCTTCTAGGTGCTGCGCTCTCAACGTGAAGGGACTGCGAAAAGTGTCCATAGAGCAGTTGTGTTCTCTTACACCAGCGTTTCATAGTGTTACGTGAGAATGTATCCAATAGAGTTACAGTGAAACCTCGTTAAGCCGTACCCGCTTAAACAGTAGTTTCGTTTTAAAAGTAGTAAAGGCAAATCCCCGACTAAGCGGCCATTGAACGTAATGCATTTTGTATCCGCATAAACCGTACCACTTTATTGCGCATGTATCGGTTAATACGTAGCGTTTCCGTTTTTCGGTGAGCAATCGCGGCGGCATGTCATCCCACGGAGCGGCCTGACAGCAAGCCTTGGAGATCGAAACACGCGTTGCTCGACTGCGTTGATGATGATGATGGCTTCGTTGAGGAGCGCCATCTCTTGGATCAAGAGCGCAGCGCTAGGCTTCTGATGTTTGCCACGCGGCGGCGCTAGGAGGTTGAGGAGGTCGTGGGTGGGCGCTTGCTTCTTGTGTTTGTTCCATCGGCGCCGTGGTAGTTCAAGTAGTCGTGCGTCGTTCTCCACTTATCGCTTCACTTGTCTCCGTGTACTTGTTCTGTTTCGCCATGCCGAAGCTCGGACAGAAGCACCGTGTGCTCAAGATTGAAGAAAAATTAGACATCATTCGTGCTATCGAACGCGGTACGAAAAAGTCGGCGCTGGCACGCGAGAGAGACCTGCCGTTAACGACTGTGTGTGGAATCTGGAATTCGAGAGAGAAGTTGCTCGGCAGTGCTGCTGCAACGGCGAAAAGGTGCCGGCTACGCAGTTCGCCATTTTCTGATGTAGAGGAGGCATTGGTGAAGTGGCTGAAGGCTGCGCGGTCGAAAAACCTGCCTATTAGCGGACCCCTCCTCGTGGAGAAGGCCCTGGTTTTTGCCTCGCAGCTGAAGCACGACGACTTCGTGTGTAGCAATGGCTGGCTGGCCAGATTCAAGGCGAGGCACGGCATAACGACGAGGTCCATTTCGGGAGAAGGTGCTGCTGCTGACGTAGATGGCGCAGAGCAGTGGCAAAACGGTCAGCTGAGGCACATCTTGGAGGACTACGCACCCGATGACATCTATAACATGGACGAATCCGCGTTGTTTTTTAAGCTTCTGCCAGACAGAACGCTCGCGTTCAAAGGCGAGACGTGCACCGGCGGCAAGCATGCGAAGGACAGGATTTCGGTGGCGTTTTGTGTGAATATTTCGGGAACTGACAAAACTCCGCTTCTCGTCATCGGAAAGTCGGCAAAGCCAAGATGTTTTAAAGGTGCCCGGCTGCCATCTGGAGTCGTCTACCGGAGCAACAGCAAAGCGTGGATGACAGGAAAACTCTTTGAGGAGTACATCCGCCTCATTGATCGTCGCTTTGCGGCCACAAACAGAAAAGTGGTGGTTGTTTTAGACAACGCATCGGCGCATGTCACTGTGGATAACCTCACGGCTGTGAAGTTGGCGTTTCTGCCACCCAACACCACGGCGATTGCCCAGCCCTTGGACCAAGGCGTCATTCGGGCAGTGAAACAGCTTTATAAGAAGAACCTGCTCCGCAGATTTCTTCTTGCCATTGAATGTGGCAAAGCCTTTTCCATAGACCTGATGGGCGCAATTCACCTGCTCGAGTACTCGTGGCGCCAGGTTGAAGAAACGACTGTGCAAAATTGCTTCAAACGCGCTGGCTTCAATGTGTGTGCAGGTGACGGAGATGACGCTAGCAGCACGGTCGACCAGACTTCAGACATCGTCGACGAGGCATGCGAGACTCTACTCGCTGAAGTGCTGGAGCGGCAGGGGGTTACGGAAGGCATTTCCTTCCCCGACTTCCGAGATATAGACAGCGAGGTTCAGGCTTCTCCAGACACTTCAGACGAAGCCATCGTTGCCTCTGTCGTCGAAGTGTCGCCAAACGAAAGTGATGGGGATGACACAGAGTGTGAAAGCGCGGACGATTCAGGTCCGACTGTGGCAGAAGCTGCGCGTTGCGTCAGCCTCTTGCGGGCGTTTGCCGAGAAGAGGGGGCTGGCGGAAAAGCTGGCTCGCAGCATAAGCGAGTTTGAGGCCGCTGTCGTTGCTGCTAGGCTGCCGCGGCGTCAAATGAAAATAACTGACTTTGCCACGCGACGTTAATAAATACAGAATGTTTTTTGCCCTTTCATCGCACACTCTTGAGGGTACCTCTTTTTGAAAGGTAAGTGGGCGACCCTCACGCTTTTTCGGATAAGCAGTACTACCGTTTAGTACGTACTTTTTCCGAGCTCCGGCCAACTACGGTTTAACGAGGTTTCACTGTACTGCACTTGTTGCATTACATTACACGTTATTTCGAATCTGTTTGCGAAATCTCCGCATAATTTGCACACCCCTTCTTCGGGGCTCTAAAATTGCGAAAAGAAGTGTGCAAATTACGCGAGTAAATACGGTATTGAGTGTCGTACATAAATGTCTTGCAACAGTACTATTTCAATTCTATATATTTCTATTGCAACTGTCAAAATCGTCTTGGGTCTGTTGTAATGTAGCTTTACAGTCGGACCCTGCGATAATGAAATCTTGCCACAGCGAAATTTTCGCAACTATGAAACATCTTGCAAGCCACGGTGAAAGCCCATAGGGTTTAAGGCATTTCATATCTCTCGGTAATGAATCGGCCCTAAATCATGACCTCAAAATAACGAAATTTGCCGAGCAGTTAGACCCCATCATGACTCCAACTAAATTCAAGAAGTGTGCTGAACTGCACCTTCCATTCTTTTAGATTTGCGATATAATGCCACAGAGTGCTTGCAGGGGGCCGCCATATTGAAAATGTCATGGCCGCCATCTTGCTTGTTGACTGCTCATGTTGCCTCCGCTGTTGATCGCCGCATGGCCATTGTTTAATGTCAGTAAATGCATAGGGGATGAAAATGACTTGCCGGTTTGCATTATTTGCACATAACGCAAACCACCATAGTTTGCAGCTAAGCATATCTTAGTAGCATGCATTGAAGCGCAGCCCGTCACGTCCTGTGGCAGTGTGTCACTAAATGCGTACTTTTGCTGTATTTACACGTTCATAGCAAACAGCATTGCAGCACTCATGGGTTACCGCCAATGCGTCGTACAACGGTGTGACACATCACACGCACTGCCGCCGAACAGATTGTCATGCTAGAGTTGCTGGCAATAAGTTGTACCAGCACATTTGGCGGTTGCCATCATCACATATGCTTCTGTGTAGTTCGGTATCCGGCATTGCTGCATTGTTGCTGAAATCTCAACGTTTGGGTGATTGGTGTCTCTCTGTTGCGTCACATATGTGGCTCCGGCGGCAACACGGGTTGTGGAGTGCAGTTGGCGTATTTACTCCAGCCCATACCTTTGTTAAAAAAGGATGGGACTGAAAGCTGCTTGCAGGTTACAATTGATTTTCAAGCCAAAACCACATTCACGACGTTCTTCCTGTCACGTCGGTTAGGTGCAATGCCATCACCATTGCAAAATGGTGATGGAGGGCATTTGCGGCCAGGCCGAAGTTGTTTGTTTCAAGCCTGACTGTGTCCTCTGTGCTTCGTATCTGTTCTCAGTTCACTTGCTGAAGCACCTCCTTTATTGTCAAGCTCTTGTCAAAGGAAAGTAATTTTGCACTCTGAAGGTAGCTACGTCATGTCTTTGTCACGTGCCTGATGCATACGACTGTAGCACAAAGAGTGTGTAATGGCGTTCTTTGGAATTTAAACGGGAACGCACGCCGCGTCTGACGACGCCAACGCGCTCAGGAATACGGCGAGGCTGCTTTTTGTGAAGATTTTATAGAAAACACAAAACGAAAACAACCACGACCAACGACATGGAAAGAACCAACTCAATGAATAAAGGAACGCAGCGCTTCAGAACATGGAACAAGAAACACAGAGAAACACGCGAGCAAAGTCACAGTTCGAAAGTCTCACCGAGGCTGACGGGCTCAAGAGGGGTGAGTCACAGGAGGGAAGAGTCGGCGCGAGCCCGTGGTCGCGCCCACGGTCGTCACTGTGCCTGGTCGACGAAAGGTGGCCGGCACTGGTGCGGGTCAGGGACGCGGATGAGAAGGACGTCGGGCACCGGCGTCGCGACAAGCGTTGCGTCGCCGCTCGGGGCTCCGAGAAAGAGGGCAGCACTCGGGTCTACACCTGACGGTGCTGTCGGTGGCACAGGCGGCTGGTCAGGCGATCCGTGGACAGCATTGGGAGCTCGGTGCCAAGCGAAGCCATACACTTCGACTCTTGGCGGCCGCCAGGCACTCGGGACTACGCCTCGACCGTGGTCCTGGTGGAGAGCTCCCGTGCCACGTCCGTGCTGGTTGAACGCCGCCTCGCTTCTCTCACCATGGCGCCTCGTGCCCCGCTCCACGTGCCACGCTCATCTTTTCTCCTGGCGGCCGGATTTCTCCGCCTGTCTTCGTCCTCTTCACCGCCTCACTTGCAGAGCCGGCACTTCTTCGTGGCCGCTCTTTCCGTTGCGGGTTCGCCACAGCAAGAAACACCACAGGCGCGCACTTCTCCCATGACAGAGTGGTTGAGAAAGTTTCTTTGGACTGCAAGCGCAGAAGTAACTGGACCTCGAAAATAAGCCTACAGCCTCCTAATAATGTATTAACGTACATTTTTACTGTGAACTCTTGAAAATTGGGCACGTGTTCTGTTTAGGGAAATATAGTTCAGCAATTTTCTTTTTGCACTGTCTTATTTCACTACAACGAAATTCTCGCAACAGTCAATTTTTTAACAGCAAAGCGGTTAGTCAAATAAAGACGGTGACCATGTGCAGGAACGATCATTATTCGTTCTCGTCCCCAAGAGTGCATGTGCACTTCTCATGTGCAGTGCCCAATGCACGGCATTCACACGCGCACTTCTTTCTTCTCTTGTGCTCATGACCTCAGCCCACTACTACACTGGAAAAACTGCGGCTGGCGGGTGCATGTGTTCAAGCAGAGAAAAAAGAAGACAGAGACAGTGTGTGTCGATTTGCCCGGTGCACAACGCCTCGCAAACCTTTGCGTTTGTTCATATCTTCACGTCATGTGAGCATGCGTCCTTTCATGGCATCCAAGTGGCTCCTAGAATAGAACAGGCGTGCATAGCGTATTAAAGCAAAGTGGTGGAACGGCGTCAAGCCGAGGCCACGCGTGCCGCATCTGTCACTGTCTCTGGTTCAACACGAAAGTGTTTACGCTGAGCTCAGTGCAAAATTTTGTGAAGCACTCGCTGGACCTCGCAGTGCTTCGTGAGGAGTTTGCCAAAGCCTTGGACCACGACAAAATGTGGGTGCGCCAGAGACAAACCCGGACAAACCAAGTGCCCACCAGCTTCGCTAGCCTTGTGCCACTGGTGCAAGCTTTGCTACTTTTGCATTTTCTTTGCGGATTATGTTATTGCGGGGTTTAACTGTATTGTAATCGTTGGGAGAGCAGCGCTCCAAGTCGTTAAGCTTTTCATAATGTAAAGAACAGGCGTGCTAAATGCAGACACAAGGGAAGAGAAGTGGACCAGAGAAAGTAACAGCGCAAAGGAACACAGACGACGAAGAAACGAAGACCACAGGACAAGCGCTGACTGCCAACTGAATGTTTATTGCATGAAAACCAGCCTATTTATACATTCTCAGAGGAACATGTGCACAACAAAACACTCGCAATCACGAATACATTCGTTTTTTTTATGAAGTCTATTTCCTTCTGTTATAGTGCAAGTGAGGGTGAACTAACACAATTATCTCCTTCTTGACACGAACGTGGCATTTGTGTTGTCCACTTCTCTTCCCTTGTGTCCGTATTTTGCACGCTTGTTCTTTGCATTATGAATGCCTACCAACTTGCTCATCTTTCTGCCCTGTCAAGCTTTCGTTCAGCTAGATTGGTTGTTGACAGTGCATGATGAAAAGTGCTATCCCCTCGATGACAGTAGCACAACTCTTGACTCATGCTTGTAAGAAACAGCCAGCATATTATGTGTCTGCACTCTCGCTGGTGCACTTTAACTTTAACGCACTTTAACACCTTCTGTATATGCTTGCTAAGCAAAAGTTGCCATGTATCTCGTTCACTCACAATACTTCTAAAAGGCACATCGATTTTGTGTGTCTTGGCACTGCATTAAAGTAAAAGACCCCTTTTCCGTTAGCAATTCTAAGGACATTGTGCAGTTTCTTACAGATAATGAGCACTCGCTGAGTAATGCCCTTTCTGTAGATGTGGAAGACCTTTTTTATTCGATTCCACACGATGAACTTCTTGTGGCGGTGAAATCATGTGTAGAAGAAAGCGGCATCATACTGTTCCAAAATGCCGCTGGTGTGACAGTAGACAACTTTTTAACTTTGCTAGAAGCCTGTCTGCGTAGTACTTTTATATGTTTTGACAAACGGCTCTTTTTACAGAAACGGGGCATTTGCATTGGGTCGTGTATTGCACCGCAGCTGTGCAACATATTTTTATCCAGAGTAGATTGTTCACTCGATGAAGCTTTTAGACTGGACGCCACTTTAAACATTGTGAAGACTTTTAGATATGTGGACGATTTTTTTATTCTTTTTAATGGACAAGGCTCCTTGCATCGCTGTGATGATATTTTAAAGATTTTTAAGATTCATGGTAAAGGGCTGACGTTTACAAAAGAATTGCCCCAGGGTAACACCCTACAGTTTTTAGATCTAAGTATCTCATTTCATGACGGGAGAACGTGTTGGCAATACTTTCAACGTGCAAAGAAAGGGGTCATGCCTTATGATTCTTGCCACTCTAAAACTGTCAAGCGTGGTATTGCTATGCTCTGCCTGGGGCCTGCTCTCGACAAATCGTGCACGCACATGATGCAGAGCTCATTTGACAATCAGATCAAGCGACTGAAAGCTGCTAGCTTCCCTGACTCGTTACTGACTGCAGTCTCCGAAGCGCTTTTACGGAAAGTAAAAGGTAAAGCTACGAGAGGTACCGAAGGGGACCTGAAGAAGCGAGAACCATAAGACCTGCAGTGATTCCCTATATACATAGGGTCTCCCATAACCTGAAAAAAGTTGCAGGCCGGTATAAGGTACCGATTGCCTTTTCTGCACCCATCAAGCTGGCTCAGTTGTGCCCGAGAACCACTCGCGAGGGGACCGGCCGGCAGGGTTGTTGCAAGCATCACGACACGACCTATAGTAGGTGTGTCAAAGGCGTGGTATACGAAATTCCCCTTTCCTGCAGCAACTCGTACATCGGCCAAACGGGTCGCTGTATAAACGAACGAGCCAGGGAGCACGAACTAAATCTAATGAAAGATGGCTTGGCACATTTGCCAATGCACAGCAAGAGCTGCACATGTCAACCACGTTTTAAAGAGATTAGAATTTTAGGCAGGAGCAAAAATCAAACTGCGTGAGAGCTCATGGAAGCATATTACATAAAAAAGAAAGGGACAAGTATCGGCGATACGTCGATATCTTTGTATAATTCGGAGAAGGCATTGTTTGACAGCTGGATAACGTAGGCTTTTGAAGAGACTGTGCATGTAACTGGACTATTTATTCCTGGGTTACACCCAGACCTATTCAGTTGGGAGTGCTGCGTGTCCTGTTCCTGTGTTTTCTACCATTGTGTTTATGTTGTTCTAGTGGCGGCTTCATCATGACGTATTCGTCCCGAACATTGGACTGCAGTCCCATTGGGTGAGCTCGCATGAAACATGCAGCTACAATGTGGCGACAGCGGTATACACATTGTACGCGACCTTAATATGATTAGCAATGTTTTCAAGTGAAGTTTCGGCCAGCGGTGGCTAGTTCGGCGCTTGCATGAGGTAGAAGTTGAAGAGCCTCTTAATTTGTGAAAGACTACAGTGGCCACCTTGCAGTGAATCAAGATAAGAAGTGCTTGTCTTGCAACATGAGCATCTCATAGGCAAGATAAGAATACTAAAAGAAATTCACAGTTTTGCCAGAAGGGCAAAGCAGTGAATGCAGTAGCAATGCATGATATAAAATGTTATATGAAGTGAGGCTGGCAGCTGACTCTTTCAAATACGATCTCGTGTAACTCTACGAAACGCTGGTGTAAGAGAATACGGCTGCTCCAGGGGCACTTTATCGTAGCCTCGTTACGTTGAGACGTTGAGAGCGCAGCGTGTACAATGATTTATGGGCCGCCTACTGATGGCTGCGGAGATAGCGGGTCCGCCAGCGATGGTGACTGCCACAGTTGCTGCTCGAGTGAAAAGCCCCTCCCCATCCTCCTCGCTT
>CM023491.1:67248541-67369120 GCA_013339685.2 Hyalomma asiaticum
TTGTGTGCATATAAGCACACAACATGTCAAAGACACGCTTGACATTGACTCGCCACAAGCAGAATGGTGTTCGAAACCATCCCAAACCAGTAATATAGAGAAACCTACCCATCACCAGGTGATGAGGATAGGGCTGTCCGAAAATAAAAAGGCGACGAGTGTTTTGACAGCCAAGGGCAGCATAGCCTCCGAAACTAAAGTATGGCGCGCCTTCCAATGTTGGAGACCATCCCAAAAAATCCAAAATTGCTGGCATGGCCCGAAATGAACAACTTATTCTGGAAAATCGAACTTTGGGGCCCAAGTTTTCCAAATAATCGGTCAATAAAATTCATTAGCTCATTGGAAACCTTGACAGTGCATTTGTGAAGTCCAGAGTATCCAAGAAGCCTGAATTTTTGGAGTCCCATAAATCTGCGACTGTATGCCTTTTTGGCTGTTGCTCTGTGTTGACCTTTAGTGTTTTTCTTTCTTTCCTTTCAGAATGTGTGCCCAGAAGCCATTTTTGAGGCATTCTCTCTCTCTGGTGCAGATGAACTTCATGCATGGCCGTAAGTACGAGAACGCGCAGACGGTGAGCCTGTCACGGGTGCTGCAGTGCTGCGACAACCTGCGCGCGGTGCTCAAGCTGCTTGCCCGTAGAAGTTCGCAGCAGTCAGGCCGACCCGAAGACCACATGGAGATTGAGCGGCTTGAGGTGGGAAATATGCTTACTTCTCATATTACTTCTCATGTACTCTGTACTTCTCATATGATCTAGGGAAGACATTCATTATGTTTGTTAACCTTAGCACAAGATTTGCACAAGAACTAGTAGTAAGTAGACTCAGTAATTCAAGCTTTTGGTTAATTCAAACATATTTCAAGTAGAGCTGTGTGAATAGCGAAATATTCGAGCGTGAAGCGAATTCGAATAGTAATGATCGAGTGCCATCACCATCAGGCATATCGAAGAGCCAAAGTCAGGCTGCTGTCGGGGCTGTGTACGTCGCCGGTCGTGTGAGGCGCCGGCACGATACGACAAAACTGCTTCATGAGGCAGTGCTTCGTAATAATGATTTCGGAAAGGTTGAAGATTGTTTCATAATGATGATGTTGATGGTGCCTCTGTAATGGGTTCAGAGCTATAAGGAATGAACCCCTGTGTTCTTTCAAATGGTACCTTGCACTCGTTACGCAATCCACTTTCCGCGACATATAGTTACGTATTAATATTCTGCCACGTAACAGTACATTTGTTAATGCGATTCCTCGGCAGGATTTATACCTGTTTAGGTCTTTTAGTGACGATTTTTCATGCAGAGACGTAGCTCAGTGGTAGAATGCCCGACTGACACGCAGAGGGTGTGGGTTCGAATCCACCAAGAGGACGTGGGCTCGAAACCTCCTCGGATCTGGTTAACTTTTTCTAAAATTTGCGCGATAGTGGTTAGAGACACCGGTTGTGACGGACAACTACAGCGCCAAAAGCGGCCGTTGTTGTGATCTCATAACAGCTTACGCTGTAAAAGAGAAAAAAATGTGGGATTTGATTTGTTGCAGCAATTGGTGAGCAAAGTGATGGGCAGGGACCTGGAGTCCAAGATGCACTTTGCCTGGAATGCGCTGCAAGTGGCAGTCAACGTTGTCGTCGACAGTGAGCTCGATCGGCTCAACACAAACAAGGGCACGCCAGGCATCAAGCAGGTGGGAATGACAGCACTTTATTTATGCTTGCATTTTGCTCCCAAGGGCTGTCCTTCAAGAAGAAAGTGCATCTTACTGCAGTAAGGTGCACTTTTTTGCTTGCTTAATAAGATGCAGCAGCACAGCTGCGTCTTACTAATCTACAGGGCAGAAAGCCGGAGGCTCGCTAAAAGGCTTTTAGATAAGTTGAGAGACCGAATTTCGAGACTATAAAAAGGCCTGCTGTAGGCTTTCTTTGTATGCAAGTGTACCTGCCACGAAGTGTTGAGTTCAGTAAACGTTTAAAGCATATTGACACGTACGGTTGTTTTGGTTTGTTTAAGTGGAAAGCCGTTATCACTTTCCTGTGACAGGCGCGCTTGTTTCGGTTGTTTGCGGGGAGTGCCGTTATCCCTTTCTGTTACGTGCAGTGCAAGCCGCGTTTATCTTGCATGTCGCTTTGGGAAGCATGTTGACTGTTCTTGAAACTTTTCATGTCTGACACGCACATTTGAGTCCATAATCAAAAGAAGAGGCGTGCAGGACACGGACACAAGGAGAGCAGTGAACAACACGAACGCCGACTAACAACTGATGCACAGCACATTTGAGTGTCTTCTAGAATTTCAGAGATAACGCGAGAACATTTTGCCACTGGTCAGTCTTTCCATCGACTGGCAACTGTTCATGCCACTATTGCTGTGCATTGTGATTGGCTTTGATTTCCTGAGCACAAGTTCACCCAGTAAACAGTTCGCCTGCCATCGTCTTAAGTCCTGCTTGCTTCCTCTTGAGTGCTGCTTGCGTCACGACCACGTGACAATATTTTAACTCACTTCCAAAGTGCACCTAAACACTTGTTCTCATGATTGAGACCCAATGCAAGCTCGACTGGCACCCACATCACTGTGATGGAAGTGCAGCAAAAAGCTTTACTGATGGCACACCTCATTACAGTGACCACATTACAGTTACCACCGCACTAAAGAAGCTGTGACAGTGCTCATTTGTGTTTTCCCTGCATGTGTCTGGTGAAGAGGAGGAAGTGAGAATGCAGCACAACGAGTGTTGGGGGGCCTCCACACTTTCCGTTGTGTGTTGGTGCACGTTATGCCCAGACAGTGACGTCACTGTTCAACATGACACCCAGAAACTGAAACTGAAGATCGTTCACATAAATAACAAGATATTAAGTTATTTACCTTATTAAGTTCTTTGGGTGTGTGTTGTGCTTGCTGTAGCAATAAGCACATGTTTGAAACAAAGTGCACAAAGCACGAGTTTGGTGTCTCAACCCCTTTAAAGTGAGTACTGTGCACCGAACAGTGGAATGAAAAATGGTAGGTGTGACAATAATGGACAAGAAGAAAGCTGAGTGGTTCAGGAAACAAAGGGCATGCTAGGAGCAATCAAGAAGAAATGGGCACGGGCAGGGCATGTAATGAGAAAGGAAGACGGCCGTTGGTCATTAAGGGTGACAGTGTTGATCACTAGAGAAGGCAAGTGTGGCAAGGGGTGGCAGAGGGTTAGGTGGACAGATGAGATCAAGAAGCTTGCCGGGATAATGTGGTCACAGTTAGCACAGGGACCGGGTTAACTTGGAGGACTGTGAGAGAGGCTTTTGCCGTTTTTTGTTTCACTAGGTATTGCGTCGTCTTTATACAGTATAAAATCAACCCTTGTCTGTTAATCTGTTTCTAATCATGTTGTAATGTGATGTTCTTGGCTTCAGTCTCATTATATTTTCCGAGTGTTATGTTCAGAGTGTAGATGTGTCATGTCATCTGTGATCTTAACCGTAATCTTGCTGATCTTGATATGTTAGCTCTTGATGTTGTATACCACCTGTAACGGGTATTATTCTTTTTTGTTTTCCCCCCTACCATAATGCCCATTGGGCACTGTGGGTATCTGAATAAATAAATTAGACAGGCTATGATCATGATGACGGCGGTGATGATGATGACATTTTGCTCCAAACAACTAGTACTTGCAGTGACTCGGTGGCTATGGCTATTTGCTACCGAGAACAAGGTAATGTGTTTATGGGTCACATTTCAATGGAACATATTGTAAAACAGGACAGTTTATGTACTAGTTAGGTTTATGTGAACATGGAAAAACCCGAGCTGGTCGGCAAGATCTCTACCAGGACACTACTCAAAACCCACTCTGGCTTTTGGATTTTTAGCCCCAGGAACCAGTTAATTTCCAACCTTTGAGGTGCTGGTCCCGGTTATATCAAAATCAGATACAGTCGAACCCCACTACAACGAACGCCGCTTCCACAGATTTCCAGTACAACGAAAAATTCTCGGTTCCCCATCAGCAGTCCGTAGGAGTCAATGCATAAGTATGCTCGCCGACACGAACACATTTTCTTTGTGCCGTTTCGCTTGAATGAAATTTGACGGTGCAATTCCAGGCTCGAAAATTGCATTTTTTGTGCAGTAAACCCAATCCTGAACATTTTGGCGCATTTCAGAAGATAAAAATAAGTTGAAATCGCATGTTGGCACCACCAAAACGGCTGCTGTTGACTGTGTGGATGACTACTGATGTCTACCGATGTCTAGTGGTGTGGTCTATTGTTGTCCGTCGAGATAGCGCACACTACCCCCCTCCCCCACTGGTACCCTTTATGGTCGATCATTCGCCCGACGAATGATGGGTGGGCGTTTCCTCTCCGCTTGAGAAGCAAGCGACAACAGCGATCTCATGTGGTGTGATGCTATCGCAAGTGCAGTTCGTTCGGCAGAGACGGCCGGGTCGTTTCATTGCTGCTTCAGCCGTGTTCGTCCCCAACTGCTAGCGCACATTTACTCGCGTGTAAAACGTGGGATGCATAGGCGGTGTTATCGAGTTGGACTTTGTACAGAACAACGGCGACTGCAAAAGCCCCCTAACAGTGTCCATATCATTGCTATCGCAACAACCCCACCCCACGGTCGACAATTTTTTTAATGTTTATGTTATGGGAGAATAGATGTTTCCCATCACCGCACGCGAAATAGCTCACCATCATATCCCTCATATCTGTGCTGAGCCTCAGCCTCTCAGTACTGCAAGATGTCTGAGATTGCATCGGTGCAATCTCAGAGACCACGACCCGATCATGCTTAAGCATGCTGTGCCAGCCTGCACAGCATACACGGCAGCATGCAGCAGCGGGCATGAGGGAACTGTGATAGCACGGAGGAATGCAGCACTGCAATGATGTTACCGCTGCACCCGGCCGGCAACGTGCGGCAGTTTTATTGGGATGCAGGAGTTATGAGTCAGTGCACCGAACGTCTTCGAGACATTGCTGATGAAGTGAAGCTGGAAAGCCACAGCGCGGCAGTTCGAGGGACTGCAGGGGTTCAAAGTTGGCAGGCCGTTTATTATGTGAGTGCATTCAATACATGAGTACGGCATTTGTTTTGATGAATGTGAGGAGATTGACTACTAAGGACCTTTTTTTTCCGTGTCACGAAAAATGGGTCTGCGTTACAATGGATGTTTAACTTTTTTTTTTTTATTTTGGCCGCGAGGAACAGGTGAGGGGGTGCGGTAGAATCGGGTAAATACGTAAATCACCTGGATTCCATTTCCCCAAACTTGGCAGGTATGGTTTCAGTACTCGCGGTTTGCAAACCCTAGCTTCCGATTACCATCCTGAAGCTGCGTGGACAGCGACGCTGTGAACTACACCCACAACGATTACCCAGTGCGCCATCGCTCGAATTTCACATGCATTTTAACGGTATGCATACAGTTGGCGTCTTGTGTGAGAGTTGCTGGATTTTGCCTGCGACACTGCTGAGAAAGTCGGTTTTGTTCTTTTCGTTGAGCGTTATATTCATGCTGTTCTTCTGGCATCCTTGCTCAGCGTGGTCTACCCATGGTAGCCTGCAGTGAAGTGAAAGAGTTGCTAGACTGGTCTGTGCTCTGGCGGCCGGCCGGGCCACCGCTAGAGTCACGGATACCAGGCGTGTTCAGCACGAGCGCTGGGAAATGCGGTTGGTGTTGGCAGCGACTGTACACGTCCCACTATCGCTTGCTTCGCTCTTCCTCTCTACCTCACATCCGCTATCCTGTGCGACGCTATATTTTTATCGGTACGGGCGAGGGGTGGCGCAACGGCAGCTGTGCACATACGCTGTGCCAGATGACTTATGCCCATGTGCCTTGCGCCTCTCCTCCTCTCTGCCGTGCTGTGCTGGCTTGTCTTCTTTGTTTTATTCTGGTGTTTTCTGCTGATCACGTGATGAAAATTTCTTTGGCTGGTAGAGGTATACAGCTGAGCTGTAAAATACGAGCTACACCCATTAGAGTGCTTTGGTGTTTAACTTTGCCATCGCCATCAGCTGTGGTACACCTTTCCTGGTGTCTGTGGCTTTCAGTGATGAACCAATATCGAGAGATTGGAGAGATGCTGGCATGAGTACTGCAGCCAGACCTTGTTTTAACAAACATGGAGATAATGAATTATTGGGTGTCGTGAAGGGAATGAGTAGTGCTGCTAGTAGAGTAGTATTACTTATATGATTTATAAAGAATTATCAGCTGTAACTAAGCGGTCTTCAGGTCAGATCGATTCTGTTATAGCTAGAATCGGCTGTTTTGTCCCTTGCAGATTCTGGAGAAAAAGGAGGGGCTCTTCCGTAAGCACATGATGGGCAAGCGTGTGAACTATGCGGCACGCTCGGTGATTTCACCCGATCCGTACATTGATGTGGAGGAGATCGGTGTGCCCATGGTGTTTGCCACGAAGTTGTCGTTCCCGGAGCCTGTCACTGAGCGCAACCTAGCTGAGTTGCGAAGAGCGGTCATCAACGGCCCAGACATTTACCCCGGGTAAGCATGGTGGTGAACGATTCAGCGCTAGCAGTGCGCCTCATTCTGGCAAGCTGGGTACCTTTAGGTAGCATGTGAGTTCTTAGTATTGGTCAGCAGCCAGCTCCTCATAAGACTACATGCCGCATGATACCTTCTGGCAAAAAAAGGTGTCCTGCACTTGCTTCCATGTCTACAGGTAGCGCTGGTTAACACACCCAGGACTTCATGTACAGAAATTCGCGTAAAGTGGATGGAGGAATGGTCGCCGTTGTAGCTCAGTTGTTAGAGCATCAGAAGTGCTATCCAAAAGTTGTGAGTTTGGTCCTTACTGAAGGCAGTTGCATTTTTTGGTCTGCTTTAGTTCCTTTCCATTTACGTTATACAGTAAAACCTCATTATAACGAAGTTGAAGGGGAGCGGTAATTACTTCATTATAACCATTAGTTCGTTATAACCAATATAAATTTCATCTATAGGAATTTCAAGGGGAATTGCGATTGCTTCGTTATATCCGATAATTCGTTATATCCGGGTTCGTTATAACGAGGTTTTACTGTAATTAGTCTACCACACCTAAAAACTGCAGTTAATGTCTGTTGGATTCATTGTCTGTTGGATTGATTAGGTTGTGTCTGACAAATAAACAGTTCCTTGACGCATTCCCCTTCTTTCGTTAAAAGCAGTAGCAGTTGTTGCACTTCTTTGTTGGGGCTTGTGTAAGATTTCTGTGGGATATCACCAAATCACTATGACATTTCTGTGCTATTGCTATGTGGAAGAGCACAGGTTCCACTCATTAACTGAAGGTTTCAACTTTTAAGGTCGATGGGAAAAAAAAAAAAAAAGGGTTACCCCTATATGCTTACATATTGCATGTGACAGACTCTGCTGTCGAGGCAGTCATAGTTAACATGGAGTCCCCCACTTCAACCTGCTGGATTGTTGTATTGTAATTTCTTTTACTTCAGTTTATTTCGTTGTTATTTACCACTTCGAATAACAGGAATAAAAGAGCGTATGGGGAGAGTAAGCTCAAGAAGAGCTTGACTAGGCTTCGCAGCCCGTTACAGATCAGCAGCATGCAGCGGCAGCACACACATTCTGTGTAGAGAGCAAAAAATTCAAACATTATGCATTGTGGAGATTGCCGCTACTTGCACACCTACAAGGAGAACCAACAGTGAAGTGTGCCCGAGCTGGCGCCAGCCCGAGGCCTAGTGCTTGGCTGGACGCTCGGCTGGGCATCGCTGGCGCGAGCTCTATGAACTCAATGGCTGGAATGAACAAGGAGTGGAGGGAAGAAGAAAAAAAAAAGGCCGTGGCAGCAGCATATTGCAAGCACGCCCTGTGAGGATAGGATTGCCAAGGCGATGACGAATGCTGGTACAGCCATTTGTCAGCCCATGCAAGCATTCTGTGGTGTTATTTTGCAAATTTAATTGGGCAGAAGGTGCATTTTGGTACATTCCTTGGACTTAGTTGAGGTCACCATGGTGTCTAACGGTCTGGCAGATTTCCTTATCTGGGATCGCATATTCGTGACGTTTTGTTATCAAGCGATATGAAATGCATTGGATCCTATGGGATTTGGCAGTGGACTGTGAAATCTTTCGTTGTTGCAGCATTTTGTTATCGAGGGGTTCAACTGTAACTGTAGGGTGATGATGACATTCATTTCTTTGGTGTTAATTTCTTTAAAAATTGTAGCGCAAAGGAACACACGGACAGACAAAGAGCAGCGGGCGGACGCTAACTTCCAACTGTGTTTATTGAAAAAACGTACGTACACTTATACAAGTCACAAGGGGCGGCAAGGGCCTGACACTCGCGTTAATCAGGAAACTACGATGAATATCATATCTTGAAGCAATGTGGCATGAAATCGTATCTGGACACATTGCATGCTCCACGACTTATTTTTCAGTTTTCACGCCAGTCCATTTGATTACAAAAGTGACACTGCAGGAGGAAGGAAAGAAGGCCAAAGGAAGCAATAAGCGTTGCTAGCAGAAACTTTGTAGGATTGGGTCGCATAGGGCGAACACCAACGGCTCTGCATAACACACACACACACTGGAGGACAGTCAACAATACTTACAGGGCCAATGGGTTGTGTCACAAACAATAAAAACCTGCAAAACGGCAATACTTAAAGGCCAATGGGGTGCATCACATACAATAAAAACCGGCAAAACGGCAACAATACTTAAAGGCCAAAGGGGTGCGTCACAAAACAGAAAAAACCAGCCAAAAAACAGTAACAGGTCTTAAACGTACAAGGAGGCGTCAATAAAACGGGAAAAGTAAAAACAATAGGTAAAAAGATAAAAAGGTAAAAAAAAAGAAAAATGCACTTCCCGAATGGCGTGAAAATTTTTATACGTGTCCTTCCAGGAAGGTCACTTCACTGTTCAAGAGTGTTAATGAAGGCGTGCTAATGCAGTTGTCACCGGCCTTTAAAATGTAGTAGGCTTCAACTATCTCTCTTTCCATCCTATCTGGTGCCCGCTTCTTTACGTCGTGGAGCATGCAATGTGTCCAGATACGATTTCATGCCACATTGCTTCAAGATATGATATTCCTCGTAGTTTCCTGATTAACGCGAGTGTCAGGCCCTTGCTGCCCCTTGTGACTTGTATAAGTGTACGTACGTTTTTTCAATAAACACAGTTGGAAGTTAGTGCCCGTCCTATGCTCTTTGTCTGTCCGTGTGTTCTTTTGCGCTACAATTTTTAAAGTCATGAACCAACTAGCCCAAGAAAACGTTTTGGTGTTTCCCCAACGTTCTTGAAGGGATGTGACAGGGCCAAGAAGCTATCAGGGTAGTGCATGTAGAAGATAAATAGCAAATCAAATAAACCAATGCGTAATGCAGTTCTCAATGAAGTTTTTCGACACATCTTTATTTTCGCCAATTTTGTCGCACCATGCAGTGATAGGGTAGCCAGCCTGTTGTTGCATGAAGCTGTTAGTAAAACAACTGTGTTGCAGTAATGTAAAGAGAGCCCTTGAACGTATACAGCAGACTCTTGATAATTCAAGCTCTGACGACTCACGCATTTGGTGCACTCAAACGAATTTCAAATTTTTGTCTGGCCTGCTATGTTTTCAGTGTGTTTAAATGCTGCTTTACAAACTGCACCATTCGATTAATTCATACCTCTTGCTTGCTCCTTGCCAGAAATGTCAGCTGCTTTGTCTCCCTCTAGCTGAACATCCATGCTAATGTATTTTTTTAACAGCTGGAAACAAAGCCAATAGTATTGTCAGAGCATTGAAAACCACAGTTATGTTTTTCTTGTTCGTTTTCTCCTTGATGTGGATTGAAGTCCCGTCAAGGAGATGATCGACGTCGATGAAGCAGGAGGCAGGTTGGAGGTAATGAACTTGAAGGTATATTGCAGCAAATATTTACAGTCATATGTACATCTTGCCGAAGCACACTGATGATAACATAGACATCAACAGCGTCTTACTCTTCTACTTAACTTTTCTTAAGTTAGAGCCTAGAACACTGTTACTACATACAACGAACCTAGTCTCACTGTTCGACCACCGAGTGGTTACGGCCCAGACAGAAGTTGCATCGTACGGAGTCTTACTGATCGATCAGTTAAGTGATTACAGCCTAGACTGAAGGGAAACGAATCCCGTCCAGTCTTTAGTACCTTGCGGTAACAAAGAAAGAGGGGAGGTGGCCACTGCTGGTCCGCCTCAACCTTCCGTCATCCAATCTGTTTATCCTCAGATTAAGCCACTCCCTAGTGGGCTGTCCCTAATCCCGACAGCAGCGTCTTTGCAGTTTAAACAGGCATTTTGGCATTCTTTCCCATCATGGCTCTCCCTCTCCTTATCCCACGCTCTCAGATATTCTCACAATCGAAATATCGGTATCGTAGCAGCCCTGCGGCATTCGGGCCATCTCCCACGCTCATCCAGTCGAACCCTGTCGTTCCAGGAAACACTGCGTGTCTTCGCCTTTCCCGCAGTTCGGACAGTGCACTGGCTGCGACTCAACCCCTTGTTCCAGTCGGCGCGCCGAGAGCGCATGCCGGTCGTTAAAGAATTGGTTGGGCCAGGCGCATTGTCGCTTCGAGCGACGGCGCACTTCTCATGCATTGTCCTCCTACGCGTCCGAGCTGCTCTTCCCCGAAACGGCCACTGAGAGGACAGTAGTACGGTCGCGCAGCCGCGACCCCCCCGAGCGACGTTCAGCGAAAGGGAAGGGTCTCGTACCAGGAACCCCTGGGGGCCAGCGTGGGAGACCAGCCGCTCAATGGGAGCAGTTTGCTTTCCATTGATAATTGCTGTCCAAGACCATGCAGAGAGAGAGCCGAGAAAGAAGCTTTGTATAGCGTACGGTGCTACGCCGTCTCTTCTGTATGATCGCCTTATGAGCGGCAACATAACACGTCCCCCCTTAAGAGTACGCTGGGCTGTTCTACGCTCAGTGGTACGATAAATCACTGCCGCGATTAGGTCACTGGACTTTCTAAGCATACAACAGTATACACAAACATCAAACACAATTGCGAGACAACACGACAGGAGAATACAAGAAACGAAAACAAATACATGCTAAACGATCAAGCACACCATTGCTTCTTCAAGCAGTAAGATCACTAGTGTCTGTTTCTTGGATTGTCAATCACACAGTCCACAATATACAGCAGCGGGTGGGCAGGAACATTCACGTTCCCCCCTCAGTTGGCATGGCACTGTTATTCTGATGGCTTCCACAAACTATTCTGGAGCCTCGATAATGCATCCGCATTCCCGTTACCTATACCCTTCCGATGTTGTACCGAGACATGATATCGCTGTAACGCCAGCGCCCATCTTGTCAATTTCGCCCCGTGCGGAGTAGAAGTTGTAAGGTACGACAGCGGATTGGGGTCGGAAACGACGTTTACTATGGCACCGAAAAGCCAGTAGTCAAACTTCTTTAAGGCCCATATTATTGCGAACGCTTCCCTCTCAATTGTCGACCAACGCATCTGGGTCGGTGAGAAGCGGTGGCTTGCAAAGGCGATAGGCCTCTCTTCCCCCTCGGCTGACATTTGCGCCAAACATGCTCCCGCCGCCGTAGCTGAGGCGTCTGTGAAAAGCCAGTAGGGCTGAGATGGCTCTGGGGTGCCGTCAAAGAGTGTGCAATGTCTTTGGAACACCGCCTGTATTTCCGCCTGCGCGTCAGCATCAAGGTGAGCAACCTTCTCGCTCGTTAGCACTAGCTCTTCCCGCTTTATAGTGGTTGGTTGTGGAGCATATTCCACCTCCCCAAAATCATGGTCCTCATCGAAGACTACCCCAATATGACTGACCCTTGTATAGTAAGGTCGAATGTTGTTGGCGTGGGCACTTTTCACCTTTCCCTCAGATGTTTCAACGCGGTAAGAGTGTTCGCGCTCACGTCCAACCACTGTGAATGGGCCTAGCCATTTAGGTGACATCTTACAATTCCGATCACTGTCGAAAACCACAACCTGGTCGCCAACGTTAAAAGCTTTGAGCCTGGTGCTGCGATTATAGGCACTGGCGTAACTCTCCTGATGAGTTGCACTAGTTAGCTCAGCAATATTAGCGGCCGTCTCGAGCTGCTCCTTAAGTTGCTGTAAATACTTAGCGGGGCTTTCTCTCAATGTTGCGGGCACCGGCATTTCTCCCGTCCACGTCCTCTGCAGTATTAGAAGCGGTCCCGTGGGATTCCTTCCATACAATAGACGAAACGGAGCTACTCCGGTTACCTCATGGGGAACTTCCCGATAAGCCCATAAAACCATTGGGATCAATTTGTCCCAATTCTTGGAGTCTCTCTGAATGACATGATACAACATGTTTTTCAGTACTCGGTTCCACCTCTCTACAACTCCATTACTCTCTGGGTGTTCTGGGGTTGAGAACCTTGGCGTGCAACCTAATTTCTCCATCATCGTTTGCGTGAGCTGAGATTTGAAATTAGTGCCCTGATCGGAGCAGGTCATCTCCGGAACGCCTGTGCGACTGAATATCTCAATCAGTGCATCACAAGTCGCCTTAGCGGTCAAAGAGCGCAGTGGAACCACCTCCGGCCACCTCGTGCAAAGGTCCACTAAGCACAGCGCGTACTTATGCCCTCTCGCTGACGGTGTGTGGAGGGGTCCGATCACATCTACATTGACAACTTGGAAAGGGTGCTCGGGTCTAGTGAGCGGAGTTATAGGCACTTTATCTGTGCGACGCCTGTCTGACCTAATTTGACATTCATGGCACGAACGACAATGCTCTAATATCTCCTTCGCCATACCTGGCCAAAAAAAATTATACCTAATGCGAACTCTTGTTTTCCTTGGCCCCAGGTGCCCCCCGCATAGCGACTCATGGGCTAAGTGCATCACCTCAGTGCGCTTATCTTTGGGGACAACTAGCTGACTCACTCGAGTGCCTGCTATTGAGTCGCAGTGATATAACAGTCCGTCTGAAATGAACATGCCGGATTTCCCACTACGCGCATCTTCCCAACATTTCTTTAGCGTAGTGTCACCCAACTGCACTTTGCGGAACTCTTCTCTCTGGCCTAATGATGCCTCCCTTTCTTCATCAATTTGCGCATCTTCGCCGGAAACGTCTTTCTTCTCCAAAGTAAGATTGCATGCCACGACCTTTGGTTTCTCTACTGCTTGTTCTGCCTCGGGAGCAGGCTCGGCCGGTGCTCGACAGGGTGCCAGAGGGCTGCTGGCCTTCGACAAAAGTTTCCAATCTTCCTCGGTCAACAAACAATCTGTGCCCTCGACGAGCTCATCAGTTAACGCGCAGAGTAGGTCGACGCTCTGAGGCTCCGTAACCTCTCGCGGGCTATTTAATTTGACCGGCAACGTAACTAGCCTTGCCTCGATAGTTTTACCAAAAGCAGACACCAATCTCACCTTGCCAGACGGCTCTACTAAACTTCTCGGAAGCAGACTCTCCCGAAAGACAGTTATTTCACTCCCTGTATCCAAAATTGCATCTGCGGATATACCTGCACATGATACGGGAATTAACTGCAGTTTATTTGTGCCTTCACCCTCGTGTTTTAGAGACTTCACCTTTGCGCTAAGTACTCCATCAGGTATTTCAGTTTCCGACTCGTGGGATAACGTTACCTTTTGGACCTTCCGCTTTGGCTCGGTAGCCTTCTTCGGGTTGCTCTCCTTATCACTAGACTTCGGGCACTCTTTAGCGAAATGGCCTGAACCGTGACATAAGTGGCACTTCAGAGCCCCTTTCTCTACTCGTGTCGCCGGCTTCTGCCCCATTTCTACAGTTGGTTGCTTTGAAGCACGCCCTTTTCCTTTCGCTTGTTCGAAAGTTTGCAGCACTTTAGCGATCTCAGTTGGCCTAAGCCATCCCTCGCCTTCTCTTAGTCTCACATACTCAAGACCCTCCGTGCTAAGGCCCGATTTTATGCGGTCAGCAACCATGAGTTCTGCCATCACTTTTACTGTGTCGGCCTCTCTCACTTGAAGGTAGTAGGAGAAATAAGTTTTCACGCGGGACGCGAACTGCGCCCACGTTTCTTCCTTCCGCTTTACCGCTGTTTCGAACCTCTGCAGATACTCTGCCGGAGAAAGCTTCAGTTTCGTCAGTACTGCTGCTTTAACTGCCTCGTAATCTGCACTCTCTTCAGAGTTGAGGTTACGCAGTAAGTAACGAACTCGTTCAGTTAGTGCTGGTATAACCAAATGCACGCGACTCTCATACGGTACTTGGTAAGTAGCAAATAGTTTTTCTACTTCCTCAAACCATAATGGCACATCCGCGTCACTCGGCAGGCGGAACCCTTTCAGCACTTTTGCACATTGCTGGACAGAATCGAAACACCGTCGCCCCCGATCGCCCGTCTCCGACCCAGAGTTGGACAACGTGCCATTGAGACGTTCCGCGTTCATTCTATCTTGCAATAGCTTTTCGTACTCAATCTGGAGATTGAGCCTTTGAATTTCAAGTTCGAGCGTTCTCGTTTCACTTGAATTCGGCAAAACCTGAGATGCCTGCTGCATCGATTCTTGCCTCTGAGTAGGCACTCTCGCCTCATTTGACTGATCAGAATTTAGAATACCATGGTTTGATGGCTCTCGACTCCGATCCATTGCTACCGCACTCGCACCTTCATCTCCATTAGACTCCATTGTTTCAGCACCCCCGCGTGTTCTCACCATGTGCTCTACACATAAACTGCCATGCCAACTAGAGAAAAACGCAAGAAATCCTGCTCACCCTTTGCTGTATGCACTGTCGTTCCTGGATCTCTTCCACGGTGCCGGAGTTGGCTGCTGTGGGATCGTCTCGACGTTGCCGCTGGTGGCTGACGGATGCCTTGCCCCTCGGTCTCCTCGGCACTGGTCCAGTGTATGTTGCTGTAGAGCTTCGCCGATCCCTGTCCGACTGCGCCAGTTATGTTTTTCTTGTTCGTTTTCTCCTTGATGTGGATTGAAGTCCCGTCAAGGAGATGATCGACGTCGATGAAGCAGGAGGCAGGTTGGAGGTAATGAACTTGAAGGTATATTGCAGCAAATATTTACAGTCATATGTACATCTTGCCGAAGCACACTGATGATAACATAGACATCAACAGCGTCTTACTCTTCTACTTAACTTTTCTTAAGTTAGAGCCTAGAACACTGTTACTACATACAACGAACCTAGTCTCACTGTTCGACCACCGAGTGGTTACGGCCCAGACAGAAGTTGCATCGTACGGAGTCTTACTGATCGATCAGTTAAGTGATTACAGCCTAGACTGAAGGGAAACGAATCCCGTCCAGTCTTTAGTACCTTGCGGTAACAAAGAAAGAGGGGAGGTGGCCACTGCTGGTCCGCCTCAACCTTCCGTCATCCAATCTGTTTATCCTCAGATTAAGCCACTCCCTAGTGGGCTGTCCCTAATCCCGACAGCAGCGTCTTTGCAGTTTAAACAGGCATTTTGGCATTCTTTCCCATCATGGCTCTCCCTCTCCTTATCCCACGCTCTCAGATATTCTCACAATCGAAATATCGGTATCGTAGCAGCCCTGCGGCATTCGGGCCATCTCCCACGCTCATCCAGTCGAACCCTGTCGTTCCAGGAAACACTGCGTGTCTTCGCCTTTCCCGCAGTTCGGACAGTGCACTGGCTGCGACTCAACCCCTTGTTCCAGTCGGCGCGCCGAGAGCGCATGCCGGTCGTTAAAGAATTGGTTGGGCCAGGCGCATTGTCGCTTCGAGCGACGGCGCACTTCTCATGCATTGTCCTCCTACGCGTCCGAGCTGCTCTTCCCCGAAACGGCCACTGAGAGGACAGTAGTACGGTCGCGCAGCCGCGACCCCCCCGAGCGACGTTCAGCGAAAGGGAAGGGTCTCGTACCAGGAACCCCTGGGGGCCAGCGTGGGAGACCAGCCGCTCAATGGGAGCAGTTTGCTTTCCATTGATAATTGCTGTCCAAGACCATGCAGAGAGAGAGCCGAGAAAGAAGCTTTGTATAGCGTACGGTGCTACGCCGTCTCTTCTGTATGATCGCCTTATGAGCGGCAACATAACAACCACCAACAGAAAAAAAAAAAAGAAAGAAAGAAACAGCACTGATGCGGCAAAAGTGCACGTGATAACTCCATTTGGCCATTTCTGTTTTTCATGGTATGTCACACCAAGCCATACTTTTGCTTGCATCTGATAAATCAAGTTTTCATCATTCAAACAAAATTCTGGGGCTCCTTCAAGTTTGAATTAACGAGAATCTGCTGTACATTGGACTTTCAGTGACAGTGACTTTGTGAACATGACTGGGGGGAGGGTTATAAGTGGGGTGTAGGAGTAGTGAATCTGAGAACCAATGTGAATCTGAGAACCAAATCGAACGCAAATTGAATAGTGATGAAACTGAATTGAATACATATTGAATAGGAATTGAATACTATTCAAATAGTCCTCCAATAGTAAGGAAAAAATGTTTGAAACAGCCAATTTCACATCGTTTTATTCGAAAGAAGTATTCATAAACATTGACAAAAGAGCATTATGAGACTCAACGAACAAAAAAAAGTAAAGTGCTTGTAAGCTTATATGCAGTAGTGATCGGAGCCTTTGAGATACTAAGTAACCGTAGTTGGTGCTTAGCTGTACATAATCTACCGGTTGCCTGTAGCGTGACCGATGCCTATCTGCTGTGATTCTTTAAATTTCTTATAACTAGGTCTCAAGATCAATACGCGACATTCTCTCCTAGCTTTATTCATACCTGTGCGCACGGGAACATGTTAGAGAGGGCTCTGAAGCCCCACCATAGTGGTCTAGTGGCTATGGCACTCGGCTGCAGATTTGAAGGTCGCGGGATCAATGGAGGCGAAATGTTGAAGCCAGTGTACTGTGCGATGTCAGTGCACGTTAAAGAACCCCGGGTGGTCGAAATATCGGGAACCTTGCACAATGGCATCCCCCACAATGATATCGTGGTTCTGGGACATAAAACCCCGGAAATCAATCATAGAGCTCTGAAGTATCGTCAAGAACTTAGTAAACGAAACTGTTATCATGATGATGACAGTAGATTGATGACAGTCCCACCTCTTCAACACTTACATTTTATGCAAAAATGTTTAGATCTGGAAATAATCATGGGCTAAATAGCCCTGTAAAAGGTTGGGCTATATGCTTTGTGGTAGTTCAATGATTGAAAAAATAAATCCTTGCCATTTTGATGTTTCCTTCCCCTGAAGTTTGCTCGTCGGTGTGGACTATTTGTCAGGTATTCGGAAAATATTCAGTATTTTGAATATGGACGGGACGGTATTTGGAGTACCAAATCGAATAGAACGCTGTTCTATTTGTTATTCAAAATTTTCAAATGTTTGCACGCTCCTATTTATGTGCTCTGAACCTCCGCTTCCCTCCTTCAGTTCACTACTGCCATTTGCTCACGTGACTGCATGCCACCGTTGACAGGGCACTGCTGGTGGAACAAGAGGACGGCCTGGTGATCCGGCTGGACCCGACCAATCGCACGCGGCGGGAAGCTGTAGCCAAGCAGCTGCTGACACCAACCGAGGCAACCAAGCGCACGTTCTCCCGCTGCAAGATCGTGCATCGGCACCTACGACAGGGCGACATGATGCTGCTGAACCGGCAGCCCACTCTGCACAAGCCCAGCATCATGGCACACAGGGTGAGGAATGGGTTCTGCACTGTCAAGGGAGTGACGTGCCCATAGAGCCAATGGGGACGTTTGTTTTTTCGCGACGGTGGCGGCACCTGGGAGTCGCGGTAAGCGATTGGATTGCTAAATCCTGCTTGAGGCGAGCCATTCTGAAAGGGAGTCTAATAGGGTAGCGCCATGGTGCTCGCGAGCTCGGGTAGGTTGCTCACGCTAGTTGAATCGCCGATTTCTGCATTCTGGTGACTAATTGCCCCAGCACTGCTTTCCCGTGTAATTGCCTGTTTATTTACGTGGTGCGTGTGTTTGTAGCTGGATGAATTGTGGCGAGGGCCCCTCGCCTGCCCTCGCGGCTGCCTGGCTTGTGAACATACATAAATACCTCTTGTCTGCCGGAATGGTGTAGAAGTGCTTGTCGCTTCTGCCAGATGCATCACATGATTTCGTACAGCAGTACACAAGTGCCATAATTGCTGTCAGTAGTTCGCGCCTTCGCGTTTCTACAGTGCACTCGCGGTCGTGGAGTCGTCTGCTACGATTGTCTGCAGCGAACGAGCGAGCGTCGGTGCTGGCGGCGCTAGCGGAGACACGCTGAATCATATTTGTAAAACTTTTCTATGAAATAGTAATTTATGACGCTCGTGGCTCATAGCATTTTTATTAAAGAACAAGTTTTTCTTTACTACTGTGGTCGTGCAATTTTCTTTTTATTAGGGTTAGCTGACTTTTGTTTGCCGCGGATACCAGGTTTGCTGCAATCGTTTCGACGGTGGCGCCATCTGATAGTGCGGACGCGCAACTCAACACATGCCACGGGCTTGGCACTGTTGCCTACATGGGGCACTCCTGCACACATGTGGAGCAGCTAAATTTTGCACCTGTTGTGACACAGCTGATAACAGATTGTTGAGAGCCAAGGAGTACAGTAGGGACTCTAATGTGTATTTTGTGTGACTGGAAATAATATCCAGATTATTGAGGGACAGTGGAAATTTACAGGGTTTGCCTGTAATGTATTGAGACTGCCTGCCTGCCACGCATCAGTAAATTTGCCTGTATCCTGGTAGACACGCACAAGGTGGTAGCTGTGTCTGAGCCCTGATGCTGTGAGAACCCAAAGTGGTGCAAAAGCTGCGACACACAAATAAATGTTGCTTTCACCTGCGAAAAACTGCTTCTGAGACGCTCACTTTAGTTAAGGTTTACAAAGTTGGCGGTTTTTTCAGTGGTTCTGTGAGTTCAAGAACGGACTGCTGATTGTTAAAGAAGTGGAATGACCTAGATGCGCTTGCATGAATGGCTTGAATGAAAATGTGGCCAGAGGAAAAAAAAATCTTCTGGACTCTGACCGTTGTTTGTGTAAGGGGATAATTACTGAGGGCGTCTGGGACAAATCATCGATGCCATGTTCTATAATGAAGTCATTGAATGCTTTAGCAAAGTCCCCAAACGGAAACGACCAGAGATTGATGATCGCTGGAAGCCACGCTCAACAACATTCAAAGTACACGCCACCCTTCTTGCGGCAACTCGTGTGGCCCTGGTAGAGGTTAAAACATTGCGCAGCCATCTTGATGCAAGTCTGGCAGACTTTTTCTCTCTCCCACTGCTGAACAAAAGCTTTAAAGAGGACCATTTCAATGATTCTCCGGTCGTTCAATGGGCTTTCACAATCTCTCTGAGGTGGGTCACAGCAGGGAATTTCTGGGGAGCCCTTGCAGCATGTGAATCACATCGGTAGCTGTGCATCATTGTGCAAGGCGACCGCATTGGAGAACATGAATGATTTGAACCAATTGGATCAATAAATTCCTGTTACCAGACCCAGTCTCATTACTTTAAGCACAAGCCCTTTATGTGGATGCTTGACCAACTACAGTGCAGTCCACTTTACAGTGCAATTCACAGTGCAGTCAATGCAGCCGTGGCTGACTGTAGTCAGCCATCAGCTGTGGATTCATCGTTGAAGGCAAGGAAAGAACAGGTGAGGGAAAGGAGGAAGAAGATGATGTTGTCAATGATGAAGAAGAGGGATGAGGAAGACTATGACAATAAAGAAAAAGAATGAGATAAAGAGGAAATATAAGAGGATGAACATGACGACGAAGAAAGGAAACGACAGGGCGGTAGAAGATGAAAACAAAGACAGTGGCACTGATGAAGAAGAGGAACAAGGCGGTGGCAAAGGAGAACAGGAAGAAGATGACAAGGAAGCAGAATAAGCGAAGAAAGAAGAGGACGATGACAAAGTGTAATGGCAGTGGAGACGGTATGTAGAAGAATAACAAGATAAAGAAGACAATGGGAGAAGAGAGGAAGGAGAAGCAAAGGAAGCATGCAGCAAACTCCAACTTATTGTCACGTGGTAGTGACGCACGCAGCACTCAAGACTCAAGCGGTGTCAGGCTAACTGTTTATTGGACGAACTTGTGCCCAGCAAAACAAAGCCAATGACAATGCACAGCAACAGCTATGTGAACAGTTGTCGGTTGACGGAAAGACCGACAAGCGGCGTAATGCGTCGGCTTTTATACACAGGGGCGTCATAACGCGTTCTTGCATTATCTCTGGAATTCCAGAAGTCACTGAAATGTGTGCGTCAAGCTTGCAAAGTTTCAAGAATGGGCAACACGGTTACAGAAGTGGCATGCGAGATAAACAAGGCCTGCGTTGCGCGTAACAGACAGTGATAACAGCGCTCCCCGCAAACAATCAAAATGAGCACGCGTGTGACTGGGAAGTGATAACGGCTTTCCAATTAAACCAAAACAACCGCACGTGTCATTATGCTGGGACTGTGCTGCATGCTCTGCACTGCACAGGCCTGTGTTCTATTTTCTTTTTTTTTGACTAGCCGAAGGCATTCAGTGAAGACATCAGGTGAAAAGGCCACCAAACCTGCCTGCTCCTTGACTCCATATGCACTTTGAACGCCGAGTTACTGTGCTTTCCTGCAAACTGTAAATCTCTAACACGGTGCTTAGAAAGAGAGGTCATTAACACCTTTATGTGGAACTATCATCATTGCTTGATAGGGAAGATTTTGGATAATCGTTTTGGATGTCATTGCAAGCAAACGAGATGCTTGTTTCTTTGAGGCAAGAAATTAAAGGAGAAACAGTCAAGAATTGCTTGATGAAGGCTTGGATGTCTACAGTAACTGAAGGTGGAGTTGACAGAGAGGAACCTGAAGTACAGTCAACAGTAAAAGTTTATGGGACACGATACTCTCGAAAAATCTACATTTCCTCTTAACGTCAGAACATAGCGTCAAATACAGCCTATACATCGCAAGAACCTCTACCCACTGATATGTTTAATTCGAGGCTATGTTCTGAGGCTAAGTGGTAATACAGATTTTTCGAGTTTCCCGTCCCGCAAACTTTTGCTATTGACTGCACATTCAAATGTGCTTGATGTCACTAAAGCCTGTGATGCACTTAATGCGGATTGTGTAATAGTGGCAGTGTCGGGCTTGACTGCTTGTACGCAGGCAATGGTGCTGCATCTACAGTAAAGATGCTGGATGTGGCACTTGTAGAAACAATTCAAGATTGATTGTGGTGGTGGTGAAGGTTCATCAGAAGCAGGTGCACTATTTGCGGTGCCTGCTACGAGGGAGATCATAGGTGTATTGGATGTTTTGTGCCATCACGTTGGCTGACAGGCTGATGGGGCAGCTTTGGATAATTTAGTTTCTTTGAGCGCTGCTTTACATCAAGGCAGACGCAAAATCACAACGCCCCATCTATTGCCCTTGTCTAGTGTGTTAGCAGTGCTTCTTGATATTATGTCATGCTGTGTGCAAAAGAAGCAAGCTGAAACTACAGTTTCGTCTCTGTCAAATAAATGTTTAAGTGATGAGTTGTCCAGGATTGCCATATGTCATGTCTTTGGCATTTATGTGATCTATGCATGCTAGCAAAATTATGTAAAGAAAACTTGCAAGCTTATCAGTTTTTTTACATAGAGGTTTAACGATATCGAGGTTGCACTGTATCTGAGTACTACTAGATGAAGTTGGTGTGCGTAGTTAAAGTTTGAAATCACATTAACATAGTTATTTATTTATTCATTCTTGTGTATTATACCTTGTATTGGTACATTGTAGTTTAGAATGATTTTGCACAGTAAAAGCCATGCAAGCAAACACAGTAAGACTTCCATTAACTCCTACTTGAGAGGACCCCAGAATTTTGTTCGAGTTGAATTATCTTGTGCAAGCAGAAGGTGCGGTGCAGTTACTAAAATATGTGAGAATGAATGTTCAGTTGGAAGGAACCAGACCGGTCAGCATTTCTGGTAAAGATAAACAAAGTTTGTGAATTAACAGGGTTAACTGAATAGTGAAGTCTAAATTAAGCAGCTTTTAAATACATTGAGAATGTACAGTAGAACCTCGTTCATACGTTTTTGAAAAATAACGCGAGACTGAACGTATTATCTGGGGAAACGTATGATCCAAACAAACGAAAAAATTGCGCAGTTTCACTGGGAAAGCATGCCTTGATATAAATATTAAAGTATTCTACAATTTCACGTAATTCGGGCAATAAAACGTCACGATACAATAAACGTCTGCTTATATTAGCTCTGACGTGTGTTGGAACGCGCCCGAAGGCACGGCAGTGACCGCGAGCACTAGCCGTTAGCGCTGACAGCGTCGGGAATGGAACGCATGCGTGTTGTCCCTTGCTTCAGTGTTTAAACTACTCCGCATCTTCAGGCAAATTATTTAACGTAACAAAAGGCGCACATTCACAAAGTCATTTTCTCGGCCTGGCCAAATCGCGCGCGCGGCCATCAATACACGGCGCGGACGCACGGGCCATGTTATGCCCAACGCCGCGCACTCTGGTACATAAGTCGTGCACACCAAGAATGGGCACATTACGTGCGTCACACGGCCCAAGCCAAGGTCGCGTGCATGTTGACCGTCAGAGCTAGCAGCTTAGTCTCTAGACTGCTACGAAATGTTCAGCCGTTTTCTTTTTTCTCTCTTTCTCTCTCCCCCCCCCCCTCTTTTTTTTAACCTGTGCTTCCTCAACGCCACCACCGCAACTTACCAGCTTACAAACGAACGTGCAGTCTATCGGTGGTTCCAGGCTGTTCAAGTGGTGCATGAGAGCAGCACGCGCCGAACGTGACCCGCGCTTTTGCTCAACGACAAAACCGGCTGAATTCGGCACGTGCAACGTATGCTTGCCAGCGTGAGGTTACGCTTGTCATGCGACTACTCAGTACAGGATTACATGATGCAATGCGTTGACTTGTCCGGCTTGACGCGATGGGAGTACCCGCGCGGTCTTATCACTGGCGATATAACCTTCCGCTAGACTGCGTCCGCTCGGTCTCTGTAAAAAGCACAGGATGCGCTCCGTATTCCTTACGCGTCATCGGCTTTCGAACGTGCTTATTTTGTTTCTAAGTAACGACTGTCGTCTCACACATCTGTAACTTGTGATTGGAAATGACAGGTTCAACAATGTTTTCAAAGCAGTATTGGGAGAATTCCTCTGGCAGTGCTTGTGCATTAGCTATCTAAATGTGCCAGACATGTTTATTTGCGCTTTTTGGGCGTGGTCATCGAAGGTGAGGTGAGCGGAAGCGGGCAGTCACAACTTTCAGCTTTCAAACGTTATCAAGATGGCGGCGCTCGATGGGGGAAAAGACGAGAGACTGACCCGCACAAACACTGTTTGCACTTGTGATTGCGCTTGCAGCTCGCGAATTGGTGCTACTGAAAGAAATGGTGGCGTGTCTCGGTTATCGGCCATTAAAAGTGCGCTCTACGTACGCTTCCAACAGCTTCAGCACGCGTGCTGTTAAAGCTGCCTTGATCGCGAGTGTCAGCGGCGATACTGATGAACGTGGTGTGTTACGTCTAGCTAGGTGATAGGTTAGTATCGGACTAGAGCACACCGGGTTTTCTTGTGACACGGTCGGGCGAGTACTGCGGTGTAGCCACCGCGGTGGGCAGCTACCGCTCTCGCTCGCGCGAGCTTCCCGACTTCTCGGTTGCACGCGGACTCTAGACGCCAGAAAACGTATCATCCGATCGTAGTTGGACGATAAATCGAATGTTGGTGCCGAATAATCGTATTTTCCGGGAACGTATTAACCGGAAGAAAATAAATGTAACTCTACGAGAAAAGTTCGTGTTTTCATGATCGCGAACGTTGCAACCGGGAAATCGTATCAATCGGGAACGTATCAGCGGGGTTCTACTGTAGTAGGCCAGCAAAAAATTTGAGATTTGTTTGAATTAACTTAAAGTTTGAGTTTTCAGTTTGAATTATGGAGAGCCTACTTCAGTAAGAGCAGCAGGACATTCCATTGTGTGCTGGCTCTCTGATCTTTGTGGGTCGCAGGCACGTGTGCTGCCGGGGGAGCGGACCTTGCGGCTTCACTATGCCAACTGCAAGTGCTACAACGCCGACTTTGATGGGGACGAGATGAATGCACACCTGCCCCAGAGCTTTCTGGCACAAGCCGAGGCCGCCGAGGTGGCCAGCGTGAACCGGCAGTACCTGGTGCCCAAGGACGGCACGCCACTGAGCGGCCTCATCCAGGACCATGTCATTGGGGGATCCCTGCTCACCATGCAGGGGCGCTTCTTCACCAGGTGTGCACGACAGGAGTTAGGGTTTTGCAATACTTGGGTTTGGGCAGTGTTTAGGGCCTGAACCCTAACAGCTGCTATACTCAGCTGATAGGGTTCTTGTGATAGCACTTACTCCCAGTTGTGGGACCGAGCACTATCTGTTCATGCATGGTGTTTGCTTAAAAAGGCAGTCGGTGTCCTCAGTGGTACGATAAGCTTGGTTTGCATCAGGAAATTTGGGATACTTAAGCATGTATGTGCATTTTTCTTATTCATTGGTGTAATGGGTAAAGATTTGCTTGTCTTTGGCAGAGAGGACTACAATCAGCTTGTCTTTGGAGCCCTGACCTTTGTCAAGTTTAGCATCAAGCTCCTGCCACCGGCCATCCAGAAACCACAGGCGTTGTGGACAGGGAAACAGGTAAGCACCTGTTTGCGATGGTATCATACGAGAGCCAGGGTTGTGTGAATATTGCAACTTTTAAATAGTTCCTAAATAGCTTTTGATATTTGATTCGAGTCACACATAACATTGATCGTTTGAACCATTCAGAGTTTGTAATTGAGGGGCAAAATGTGCTATGTCTCGTGACAAGTGGCCCATTCTAGCATGTAGTATGCTTCACCGCGTAAAAGTAGTGCCCTCTGACAAAATTGGCCCTCATGTACTGTGGTGAACCTAACGCTTGTTTACATTTCTTTGTAATTGGATATGGTATCATAAAAGATATTCTAGTTTATTTGTACTCAGACATCAATATTTGAATTTGCTTCTTCTCTCAAAATTTCGCTTTCGCACAGCTCTAATGAGAATGATTCCACAGTTGCTATGATACAGTGGCGTTTGCAGCGCATTGGATCCTATGTTGGTGACACTGATTAGACACACAGAAGTATTGTTTCTCTTTCCTTAGTGCTGGTCATTGTGCTTTCTGTACTGCAGCAAAGTTGTGCAAGCAGAGCGCACTGACTGTATGCCAGCAGAGAGAATGGCATTCTCTAACTTGGCTGCCATAGCCAGCAGCAACTTTAAGGTGCAATGGCCAAACAGCGATGCCAGCGCAGTAGATATTTTGAGTTGTAGACACCAGATTTTCTCAATGTAAACTAGCCAGTTTCCGCAGCAATTTATTTCATCTGTATGAAATACTTCAGCGATTAGTCGATGTTTCATTTTAGTGGAACACCTAGGCACTTTTCTAACCTCATGTTGTTTATCATCACTTGTCACAACCTTGGTCAGCCGTTCTTTTTTTTTTTTTGTTTTTATTGGTAAACGTTTTGGTTAGGACTTTAAGTAACATGGTTAGAATGTGATATCTTGTTTGCCATGGCCTTTGTAGATGTTTGGATGTGTTTTGGAAATTTTTTCTTGGTCTGTGTGCCCCCCCCCCCCCCCATTTTTCTTGAGGCCCGAAATACAATAAGATGTGTGCAGATTATGTGAGTAAGTATAGCAATTGCTTCCAAGCATTCTCCAATTTCCTTTATATTTTTCTTACATTTGCCAGCAATTAAAAAGGTAGTTTTAGTTATTTTTTACTCATGCATAATGTCTTGCAGTGAAGTGGTAATGCAGTTAAACCTCAGTACAATGAAGCAGGTAAAATAAGAAGCTTACTTTGTTATGTCAAAACTTCATTAAATCAAAATTTGGGCTTTTACGCAAAGTATAGCCGCCAAATTATTCTTTTACATGGAAATGCCGCAAGAATGTCTCAGTAATAGAACATTAGAGAAATCTAACATCAGTAATGTTTTTAAAAACTTTTATATTAAACTGGAAATGTGGCAGCGACATTATAACACGCCACCAAAGCCCTCATGCCAGTGGCCATATGCCTAACGTAAAATTAAAGAAACACAGGTGTGACTCTCTCTGATGGTAAGCTGTAAACAAGGCTATTGTGCCCATTATGCCATGGGTGTTTTCTAGATTGAGAGGGCGAGGCTGATGTTATCATGTTCGCAGATCCGCTAGCTATCAGCTTAGTAAAATGAACACACAATATCGAAAAACGTAGCACGCCAAAAGGATAAAAGGCATGATAGCAAGAAAAAGAAAGCTTCAGTGAAGAGTGCATGAACGCAAGGCAGCAACCAAGATTACGGCTTCTTAGTTAACGGCAGCTGTGTTTTCTCTTTTCCGACATGTACGTGGAATTCAGCAAGATCCATTAGGATGTCGCAAATGTCAGTTGTGACTAAGCATTGGTTCAACAGGTGTTGTAAGCAGAACATTTATATATAACTTTATAAATTTGGTAGCTGTGCGGCAGCTAACCGTGAGCAGCTAACAAAAACAATTTGCAGTAAATGCACTTGCTATAGTTATGGTTGCTTTCATGGGAAAGAATGGCTGTTCTTCAGAAAGTCTAAAAGTAGCTTCTTGTTATGAGTCAAATGAGCCATGCAGTGTCCAGAAATAAGCAGCAGTGCCTTTTTCCCTAGCCAATCGTGATCACTTGCGAGTTGAAAACCTTGTTTGCTGCGCAATCTCTTATATTGCATTCTCTTGCAAGATAAGCCTGCTGCCTTTACTAGCACTTCTACGCCTACACGTGTGCTTGTAGCTTGACGCTCGGCAAAAATTGTGGGGCCCTTAAGCTTGGCCTTAAGAGTTGATCACGATATCGTGCTCTCTTCCGCTTGCCATGGTCTTCAGTAGCCCAGCCATGTAATGGTCCCGACACCACTTGGCAGAAAGTGCAAGTTGCTTGCGTTACTGCATGGCCTCCCTCGTTGTCTTGTGCCATTTGACATAGGTGCGCCGTCAAACCTCGCTGGTGAATATTGCACCATTATAATTGAGAGTTGAGCTAGTTGGATAATGCTTCATCTTGAGGTGGGTGCAGTGGCACACAAAACACGTACAAAGAAGAAGGTGCACCTGCACGTCTTCTTCTTTGTTCGTGTTTCGAGTAGTGTTGCAGCCACCTCAAGGGCAAGAAGGCAGGAGGATATGTATTGGGTGGTCGAGCAATAATGCACCATGCTCAGGAGCATGGGGTCCCAGGTTCAATTCGCTGGTCACTGAAGGTTTTTTTATTATTTTTTTCTTTGCATCTACCTTGAATTTTCACTCACAGACAGCGCTGTTTTCCCGGTCACAACCTAACAACGCCGACACCGACACCAGAATTTCTATGAAACAAGCTCTACAATGCTATTGTGTTAGTAAGGAAACACCAAATCGGCTGCTGACGCATGACATGGATGGCGCTAAATTAGGAAACCTCGCTGCTTGCGAAGTGCTTGGCGAGGCCATTGGATGCCCCCCCGCCCCCCTCCTGCACAGGGGGCGAGAAGGCAAATGTATGGGCTCCCGTATCCAACTGCTCCATGTCGGTGGGTGCGGCGTTTCATTTGAAAAACGCGTCGAAAATGGCCGTGTGCAACTCGCCCATTTTAGTGCTGGCATCTGCAACAGTTGCAAATTATCAGTTCGGTCTTCCTCTGCGGCTGCAGTAAAACTTCGTTATATTGAAATTGCGGATAAACGTGCTTCGCTGTGTGGAGGTAAGGAATACATGGTGTTGTATGGACATCGCATCGTTAAAATAAAATACTTCGTTCTCTCAAGAATTTTGTTATATTGAAGTTAGTTATATCGAGGTTTAATTGTATTACCGTTAAGCTCGTTGGTCGTTATAGTTCTTGGAAGGCAGATAATAAAATTGTTAGCCTGACACTACTAAGACAAGCTTCTGTTGATTAAGATGGGATTAAAGATGTTGCTAGCAGTTTCAGAGCGCCACTTTATCATTAAATATGGGCACAGATGACTGCAGCAGTTCTATTTATAGAGCAACAGACTAGAAATGCAAGCCTTCTTTCGTGGTCATCTCACGAAAATGCAGCTTTACATGCTATCATTTTCATAATTGAAGTCCTTGGCAGCGGCACTGTTCCTGTTTCCTTCAACGAACTGCATTATGTGTGTTTAAGCTTGCAGCTGCTGTGTAGACCACACTCTTGATTCTAATATAGGTTCTGTTTATAATGCTGTACATTTAACTGGGACTGCAATTTCAAGGCGTCTTAATTGTTTCTCGTCTTGTGTAGGTGCTGTCGACTGTGTTGCTCAACTGCATACCACGTGGCAAGCCACCTCCTACAGTGGAAGGCAAGGCCAAAATACCAACCAAGGCAAGTCTGGGTGTGAAATGTGATATGCGTCCAGTAAGGTACACAGTAACCATTATGCTAGTCTGCATTTGCGTCGTTAGGCACATTTTTCTGTTAATGTTGGAGCGATTTGTTCTGAGATCTGCTTTGCCATATTTTCTGTAACAGTGAAGCTTAGCAAAGAAGCTGCTAGCTTTGCATTGATTTGACTAGGGGTGTGTGAATATTTGAAATTTCGAATAACTTTTTAATAGGGTTTGCTATTCGATTCGATTCACACTCGTACTTTTCGAACTATTCGAAGCGGCTAATTAAGGGAAAGAATTACAAGTGGTTCATTCCTGCATGTAGTACGCTTCGCGTAACACTTGTATACTGCGGTGGAGCTAACACTCACATACTGCGGTGAAGTCAGCGCTCGCGTGCTGCAGTGAAGCTAACACCAGTGTAGTGCAGTGGAGTTAACTCAGCTTTCTGTTTCACAGTTCTCTGTTGGACTGTTCTTCAGGACTTTGGAATGACAGTGTGCCAATACACTAGTCATGCAATATATTTTTTTGCCCATGTTCAACAGTACGTTTCTCCATAGTTAGATGTGGTATTAATAAAAAAAATATTCGAAAATTATTTGAAAGATATTTGATTCGATTCGCACTTGAACATAAATATTCGAATTTGCTTCGCACTCAAAGGTTTGCTGTTCGCACAGCTGTGGGTTTGACGTATTTAGTGGGGGCTTGTAAATGTGGAATAGCAGCTTTTAAGACTACTCTGTACTGCTAAGTGCATTGTTGTGACATACAAGGGCATTGTTGCAACAATTCTAAGTAGCCAGCCAATTTTCTGGCGCTGCTCGCTTTTACTCTCCATGTCGTTATCACCTCTATAAAGCAGTGTGGATGTTCTGTGGATAGCCAGCTAGTGTTGGCACTGGCTGTCCTCCCTGTCTTAGTCCTTTCCTTGCTCGTTTCTACGGGCAGCTTATGATAATTCTGGCGTACAATCAACTCTCGCTACAACGAACGCCGCTTCAACGAAATTTCCGGTACAGCGAAAAATTCTCGAACCCCCGTCAGCAGTCCATAGGAGTCAATGCATAAATATGCTCGCCACAACGAACACATTCTTTTGTGCCATTTCGCTTCAACGAAATTTGATGATGCAATTCCAGTCTCGAAAATTCAATTTGCTATGCAGTAAGCACAATCCGAAAGATTTTGGCGCATTTCAGAAGATAAAATTGCGTCTACAAAGTCGAAATCGCGTGTTGGCACCACCAGAAACGGCCGCTGTTGATTGCGCGGTTGATTACCGATGTCTACCGATGTTTGTCGAGATCAAGTCGAGATAGCGTGCGCGACCGCCCCTCTCGCACCGGCGAGAGGGGCGAAAGGTCCTTCGCCCCAATCATGCTTAAGCTTAGCTGCGCCAACCTGTGCAGCACGCATGGCAGCACGCGGCAGCGAGCCTGAGGGAACTGCGACAGCACGGAGGAACGCAGCACTACGAGTAAATGATGTTACCGCCACTTGCACGCGGATAGGCCCGGCAACGTGCGGCAGTTTTGTCGGGACGCAGGAGTTATGAATCAGCGCGCCAAACGTCTTCGAGAAGACGTGGATCAAGTGAAGCGGGAAAGCCATACCACGGCCGTTCGAGGGACTGCAAGGGTCCAAATTCGACGGTCTGTTTATTATGTGAGTCCGTTCATTAAGCGAGCACGACATTTGTTTTTATGAATGTGAGAAGGTTGATTACTAAGGACTTTTTTTTTTCGAGAGTGCGCGTTGCTATTGAGGGCGCAGTAGAATCGAATAAATACGTAAATCTTCCGGATTCTGTTTCTCCAAACTTGACAGGCATGGTTTCAGACTCGCGGTTTCTGAACCCTTCTGACTACCGCCTGACGCCGCGCGCCGTGCGCAAGATTGAGGCATAAATGTTTCATTGTGCTACCAGCTCAGGTCAGTTATATTTTTTCGATTTCACTACAAAGAAATTTTCGCTTCAACGAAATTTTTCCCACGCACCGTCAATTTTGTTGTAGCAAGAGTCGACTGTATAAGTGCATAGCTGGAACTGATAATCACAGTGCTGTGCTGGGGCTTTATGTCCAAAATTCTTTAAACATGTGCGTGCGATGTCGCAACACAGGAGACGCTGCGACCATAGGCTGAAGTGCTGTACTAACTCAGGTTGTCATGTGTGCGTGCGATTTTAGGCTGAAGTTGTTTTGCTTTTATGTCGTGTGGTGGTTTTTTTCAGGTGTTTTGCAGTAATCTGACAAAGTTAAGAGCTAGTGGTTTGGTTGATGAATGTGGTATCATTGGTGCTGCGCTATGTTGGCCAGCATGCAAGATTTTTGTGACAATCTGCGGTGGCAGAATAGACTTCGAGTGCCAGTAGAGAGGCCTCAACTTTTTTTGCACCTTCCAAACAAGCTTGCTCCTTTGTAGAAAAAGCTGCGCCGAACACTTTTCACAAATGTCCCGATGCTGCGTGCCATGCAGACGCTCTATTTCAAAATACAGTTCCTGCACCACTCTGCGGTGCTTGGCCAGTTGTCTTCACCCGAAAATGATATAAATTCTTAAATTCCCATTGGAGACGTTGACACAGTACAGTCGACTCTCGTTACAATGGAACCTCATAATCCGGGAAAAAATGTCTGTTTTATCCGAAGTCCGTAATATCCAGTCATTGAACGGAAGGGGGGAGGGGGTTAAGGCCCGTGTGTTTATCATCGCTGGCATCGCTCAGCTGCGTGATTTAGTCCTTTTTAAATACCTGCCGCCGAATATAGACTCCATGGCACGGCTGCGACCGACAGTGGTAATTTATAACTGTAGCGCATGTTCAACTTTCATCAGAAAATGCAACAGTACTAAGCGCAGGAAGGCCTGGTGGGTGGCTGCCGAACCCATGTAACCATTAGTGAGGCTCAGTCCAAAAGCTACTAATCTAACAGCTTGCCATCACAAAGCCGCTCATGTTACAAAAAGAACTGGTTCCAGCTGGGGCCCGTTCTAATGATCGGCATCACAAATTCATTTTTTTGCACCGGACGCATTTCTGCCTCAGCTAATCCAAGGCCGTTGCTAAGCTGAATTAGCACGTGCATTCATACCAACGCACCTTGCGCGTAATAGTTTATTCATTATAACTTCTCAGTGGAACTCACCGGTATTTGGGCTGGGACCTCAGGAAGGCCTCACTACCATAGCGTTGGTCTCAATGCCTAACGACGCGATTGCGGAGAGAATGACGAACTTCCAAGGTAGAAAAAACAAACAAAAGCTCTTTATTCACACCTAACTCGAAAGGAACTTCCGTTATCAGTGACTGGCGGCGCCCCTTAGGTCGCTTCATGGAGCCTGAAGCGCTTAGGGGGGTTCCCCCGACGCTTGTTTGCCGGCGATACCTTTGTTGTGCACTGCTTCCATAGTCCCATCGCTTTGGCAACATCCGCCTACTTTTCTCCGCGTGCAACTGCACTCACAATTTTCATTTTATCGCTGAGCGAAATTTGCTTCCGTTTTCTGGAGGACATCATCTCAGCACTTGCTCTTGGTGCGGCACAACCATCCCCCACGGCACACAACGACAAAAATGGCGTTTGTTATGCTCTCAGGCTGGCTTGGCTCGGCTTGGCCAGATGAGTACCAATGTTGCCAGCTGCAGTTTAAAATTTGTGCTTAAAACGCCGGCTTGGCAAAGTATGTTGTCAGTCCGCGTCGAAACGGCAAAAGTCCGTTGTATGTGGAACTTTGGCAAAAAACTGCCATTAATTTTGTCTGCTGTAGCCGATAGTCCGTTGTAGCAGGGTCCGTTCAAAGCGAAGTTGGCTGCATTAATAAAATACATGGACCAAACCTGGGTCAAGATATGGTCCATTATATCTGAAAGTCTGTTGTACGCGGGTCCGCTATAACGAGCGTTGACTGTACTGGGGTCCTTGCTCAGTCTAAACAAGCACTACGAAGCTGTGTCTTAGCCCTGTGGTGGTGCGGTATACCCATGAGAAGTGCTGATTCGCAGACGTTGTGCCACGTAGCTAAAGTGGGCTTAACCACGATGACGGCCTGTCCACCTCTCTCCACGGCAGAAAAAAAACAGGGGAGGCCGAGCAAGAAACCGAAACTGGCCGAAACGGCCATGATAAGGTTGCTCTATCCCTTGCACTTTCCTTGTAACAGCACTTATTCTCAAAATTCTTGCAACATTATGCTGACATTGTGCAAGTGCACACCTATCTCCTCAAAATGACTTTTGGACCTCGGGGTTTACTTGCCCTTCGATGCACCGCAGTGCTTTCAACATGCCTGGTAAGCCCATGTTACTTCAGCTACTCATTTCACACAAACACATCTATCCTATGTGTAATGCTTTGCTCAAAGCCAAATAATGCAACACAGATAGCTAGCTACTCACTGACTGCCTCTCGTGACATTGATTCTCACAATGCATCACATCTGCCAGAATTTTTATTTATGTGTGGTGCTTTATAAAAGTAATGTGCATTTTCTGGGAGAAATAAATTTACAGTAAAACCTTGCTAACACGTAGTTGGCGGGGACGTGGGAAAAATGCGTGCTACTGTATTTACTCAATTCTAATGCGCCCTCGATTCTAACGCGCACCCGTCTCCCGCGACCAAAAAAAAAAAAGTTGAAACATCGATTGTAATGCGCTCCCATTTTTCGTGACACGGAAAAAAAGGCTCTTAGTAATCAACCTAATCAACCTCCTCACATTCATAAAAACAAATACCGTACTCGCGTAATGAACGCACTCGCATAATGAACGCACCGTCAACTTTGAGCCCCTTCAGTCCCTCGAAAAGCCACGCTATGGCTTTCTCACTTCACTTGACCCGCGGTGTCTCGAACATGTTCAGCGAGCCGATTCATAACTCCTGTGTTCCGATAAAACTGGCACACGTTGCCGGGCGTAGCCGCGTGCAAGCGGCGATAACATCATTTTCTCGCAATGCTGCTTTCCTCCGTGCTATTGCAGTTCCCTCACGCCCGCTGCCACGTGCTGCCATGCATGCTGCGCAGGATGGCACAGACAAGCCTAAGCATGGTCGGGGCGTGGTCCCAGAGATTGCTGCGATGCAATCTCGGACGTCATGCAGTGCGCACGACTTAGAGGCTCAGGTGGCTCAGGCTCAGCACAGATTTGAGGGAAAAATGCGATGATGAGCCGTTTTATGTGCGGGTGATGGGAAACATCTCCCTTACGGCTACCCGCGAACGCTACCGAATGCTGGTGCGGCTGGGCGTCTCAGAAATTGAATCGGCGACGTAGCGTCTGTGGTTGGCCGCAAGACAGCCAAACCGGCGCGGCGAGTATCGTCGGTGTACACATCCTACGCATCATGGCGTCGTTCAGCGCGGGACCGGCAGCAACATAGAAACTACAGAAACTATGCGTGCCAAAGGCCGCCGCGCCGCTAGTTCGTTTTTTCGCCGCTCACCGTCAGGCAGCGCCCAAACCTCGTAGGAGGCGGCCATTTTTATACCGACGGCGATATGGTAATGGTGTCGTTCGTTTGCACTCGATTCTAACGCGCATACGATTTTTGGACCCGTTTTATCGCAAAAAAAAGGTGCGCATTAGATTCGAGTAAATACGGTAACCGGTCATGGCACCTTAACTGAAAACAATGAATTAGCCGCCACTTACGTTTCAAAAGTGAAGAAACAGTAATGAGTAATGTTCACAGTACACAGCTTTCTTTATTCAGAAGCAATTGACCAAAAGTTGGTCATTGTCAGTTGCCTCCGCGGAGGCGTTGCAGCGACAACAGCATCCTTGAATTCTGTGAGACTGCGGGCCAACCACGCCATGATGCCTTTCTTCTCGGCAAATGCCTCGTCACAGCCACGGCATCAGCAACTGCCGTTAGAGACGGACTTGCATCCAGATTCGTTTCGACATCGTCACCGTCGTCATATCATTCTCGTCATCAACTTCATGGGACACAACAGCAGCAACAATCTTGCTGTTTGTTAGGTCAAGAGATGTTGCCATGTCGCAGTCTAAGTCACAGAAGGATTCAAACTGCAGAACCTCGTTGCTGCCTTTATGCTCCAACGCCTCTATGGGCACACACATGCAAGGCGTTCACACGTACAATCCAGTTTCGAAGCTGCAGCATTATGGGCAGGTCGGAACGCGAGAGTGATGGTTGCGGCGATGGGGCTTTTAGCTACGCTGCAGCTGCGCTCTCTGCGTTTGGCAACCTGATCTAAAGGGGGAAGCCCTATCTCCATCACCATCACGGCGGCGTCCATAGCGCCGTCGACACACAGCATCGATCGGTACCCCAAAGTACTGATTGAATTGCGGTTTCCTCTGTGGGCATATGCACACCACAGGGCAAACCTCTGTGGTGTGCATATGCCGGAATAAAATGGCACATGGAATCATTGAAGCTCAGAAGATTGACTGTGCAGGCTCATCGTGTGTTAGCGCTCCGTCTAACATGATTGTCTGTCACTAGATAACGAGTGAATGCTTGATCTCATGTGAATGATGTGGTGGTGCTCGTGATACCAGCGGGGTTTCTGCTTGTTCTAAAGTTTTCTTGGTTTTATCTTGATGTTATTGAAGGGGTGTCCCATAAATAACGTATTTACTCGCATAATTCACGCACTTTCTTTTGTGATTTTAGAGCTCTGAAAAGGGGTGTGCAAATTACATGGTGATTTCGCGAACACATACGAAATAATGTGTAATATAATGCAACAAGCGCGTTAACCCTTTTGGATACAATCTCACGTAACACTACAAAACGCTGGTGTCAGAGAATACGGCTGCTCTATGGACACTTTTCGCAATCCCTTTGCGTTGAGAGTGCAGCACGTAGAAGGGTTTACGAGCCGCCCGCTGATGGCTGCCGAGATAGCGCGCACACCAACGCTGTCTCGGCAGCCATCATATCGCTCAGCAGCCGAGCAACACTCCCTCCTCCCTTGCGTCTTTTCGGGCTCATTAAATAGAGGCAGTGCGTTTCCTCCCCGCATCAACGGCAGGTGCCCCATTGGGGTGATGTTATCGTATGTGCCCACCGAGCGACAGAGATAGGCCGGGCTCATTTGATCTCTGCTTCAGCCATTTTCGTTGCCCCCATTCGCATACTTTTATTCTAGCGACAGTACTTTGGGCTCCGGGGGTTTCCGGAGAAAAGAATCGGAAAAAGGGACATCGCACTCGCAACCCCTTTTGCGTATGACTGCTCTTGCCTGTACAGCGAGGGGCGCGGTTGTTCAAAGTCTGTCCATGCATGCGCTGGCGAGCTGGCTTGGGTGGGACGGGGAGCGCAAAATATGCGAGGAATTTCTTTTCTTTTTGTAAAGCTGGCTAAATATCACGGGTGCGCAAATTATGCGAGGGTGCAAAATATGCGGGTAAATACGGTACGCAAGCTGAACTGCTAGTTGAAGTCAGCACCCTGTCCCGTGCCTTCCTGGTCTGTGCCTCTTGTTTTTTATGCTGTTATACTTATGAAGATATGCATCACCAACTAGCCTGCCAACAATCCCTATTGATATTCTTGCCCAAACCACACAATGCGATGTCACGAGACATGTTCCCACGAAAATCATGTAACGTGTCATGTGACATGTTCCCACCAAAATCATGCAATGCAATTTCTTGTGGCATGTTGCCCCAGAAATCATGTTAAGGCAATGTCATGGGACACATTCCTGCCAAAATCATGCAACACAATGTCGTGTCACATGCTTTTATTGTTAATTTTACATACTGCAGCCTCGATGAGGCTATCGCTGTAGTGGGAAAAAAGCAACAAAATGAACATTCATGAACGCGCTTCTAGAAATTCTTGAAGCGGTAAAGAGTAGACACTCCTGGGCAACAAATTCCAGGCTTCGATTGCTATACTTAAACATGTCAGTGCGGGTGAAAATGGTTGCAACGTTAAGGGCCTAATCGCTTGTAGATAAAGGTCTGGAAAGCTTAAGATAATTATGTAGAGTGTCAAGGCATTGAAAAATGATTAGACTGTAAATAAATTTCAGGCATTCAACGTGGTGATACCTTGAAATTGTAGAGGCCTAGTTGGGGAAGAAATTTCAACTATGAAAAATTCCTGTTGTATCTTTTGCATACAAAATGCACAGCCCTTTTATTTGAAGGATTTCTAGTTTCGTTATATCACATTTTCTGTAGGGGTTCCGCACAACACAGCCATATTCAGGAATGGGACAAATGAGAGTTTTATACATAAGAAGCTTGGTTTCTTAAGGTGCTAGACGGAGCATACGGTGCAAACACCCTAATCTCTTAAAGGGCCCCTAAACCACCCAGAGGTCGAAGTTTAGTTGTGGTGTTGCTTTCGTGCCGGTGTCCGTAACAAACACATAGCCGCAAGAATTTTTCGAAATGGTGCCGAAATAGCCGAGTTACACGCGTTTGATTATTAAAACGCGGCGCTTGCTTGTTTCGCTCTCTCCTGCGCCCCACCGGCCGCATGATGGCGCCACCTCCTCACCGAGTGCTCCTCCGAATGTCACATGACGCACATCGCCGATGACGCGCATACGGTTGACGCGCCTCCATCGGGCTCCCGTGTTCGCGCAAGTGTTTTGTTGGTACTGTGCAAACGCTCTCTGTTTGCGCTATCTGTCGTGTTCTGAGAGTTGCTGCAGTTTATAGTCAGCTGTACCTCACTTGCACTTGCGTAGCGTAGCGCATTTACGAATTCACATGCGAACACCACACGAACGACACACGACGAGGAAAACAAACAGGCACGGAGCGCGTGCATTTGCTAGCAGAGTAACCGGAAGTCGACGTTCTTCTTCGATCAATCAGCGGAGCTAGGACTCTTGTGACGTCACCAAAAACCACGATGTCGTCGCGGCTAACTTTGGTATGCCGGAAATGGCTGGAGAGGCGCACGGGACTGTTTTTCGAGTTTGTGGCGCGGCCGCGGCGCATAGCGCTGCCACATTTGACATTGTTCATCGTGACGGTATTCTCGACTTGATGCGCTTGTTAACTTGAAATGTTCAAAAAAATGTCGGGGGTGGTATGGGGTCCTTTAAGGGCCTTGTTGGAGGTGAGATCAATATGTGTGTCATAAGGACCCCGCAGTACTTGAAGCCGAGCACTCTGCGTAAACTGACATTATTAAAAGAATATTTAAAAGACACGAGGCATGGACATCGGGTAAAGGATGTAACGACAGTCTTGGGAAAGTTAATGTTCATTTGCCATGATTTGGACCAGTTGTAGAACTGAGAGAAGGAATTGTTGAGGATAGTATGGTCAGTTAGAGATTCAATAGTATGATATAGGACACAATCATCTGCAAAGAGGTGTGTCCTCACAGAGGTGTGCAAAGAGAGATCATTAGTATAAAGCAGGAATAAGAGTGGACCTAGCATGGAACACTGGGGAACTCCAGCTGAAACAGGCATCAAGGGCGAGTTAGTAGAGTTGAAACTCACATATTGTGAATGCTGAAAAAGCAGATCTGAAGTCCAACCAACAAGGGTAGTATTCTTTAAAATAGCAAACAATTTGTGCTGTAGCTTAGTATCGAACAGTAAAAACAGTATCGAAGGCCCTAGCATAATCTTTGAAAATACCATCAACCTGGTCACCTATGTCTAAAGAGCTACTGATGTCATGAACGAATTCTGTCAGTTGAGTAATGGGGCTGAAACCATGTCTGAAACCATGCTGAGAAGTGCTTAAAATGTTGCTTGTTTTAAGGAATTCTGTGATATGTTTAAAGATAATGTGTTCTGACATTTTGCAATGTTTCCGCCAAAATCACACACTGCAATTTCACAGGATGTGTTCCCCTCCAACTCGCTTATTGATATGTCACATCACATGTTCTTGCCCAAATCACGTAACGCAATGTCACGTGACATGTTTCTGCCAAAATCACGTAACACAATGTCACGTGGTAGGTTAAACAGATTTGCTGCTAAAACAGCTTCGCTGTCAAAAGTGACACGACAAAGTTTTGCAGTTAGCTTAAGCAGCTAAGCTGCTTAAAGTTTTGGCTTCTCTGCTGGCCCTTTTAAGAGTAGCTCGCGATACTCTGACACTGGCATTCACATTAGAACTTGGATGTCAGTTTCTTTCAAGAGAAGTGCAGGCTACAGTGCATTCCAGCACTCATTTGTATTTCCCCTCCATCTGTGCCACTCCCCGTTTCAGTGACAAAACGGTGAAGTGAATTCTCTCTCCTACCAGGCATGGCCCAACGGTGGCAAAGCTGAACCCAACATGAATGAAGGTGAAGTCATCATTCGAGATGGTGAACTTGTCTGTGGCATCCTCGACAAGGCCCACTATGGCCCAACCCAGTTCGGTCTTGTGCATGTCTGCTATGAGGTAAGTGTACAGTGCATTCTTGCTGAATATACAACAGAACCTCATTATAACGAAGCGCGATATCACAAACTAAGGGCTATAATGAAGTAATCGTAATTCCCCTTAAAATTCCCATAGACGCCCATGTATTTAAAACCTCGTTTTAACGGCGGTAAAATTTCCTTGCAGTGGATATAACAAACCTTTTTTTTTTCACAACGAGCACTTACTGATCATTTTGGTGCCCGGCAAGTCAATGTCTTATAGTGCGTGACGATTTACGTCCCATCACGGATGCAGTAATTCAAAACCCGCACCTCGCGCTCCTGAGGAGCTGCCTGCCAACATGCATAAGGGTGCGCGTCTGCCTGCCTCCCCTTTCCTCTGGAACTTGCGGACCCACCCACACGCGTCACCTGGCCTCCCCTCTCCCGTCGGAACTCGTGGACTCGCCCGCTCTCTGCCGTGTGCGGGGACGGCAATGCAGCCAGCTGCCCCTTTGTTTTGCGTTTAATTTCCTGCGTGTGCATCAAGATCAGCGACGGCTCTCTTGGTTCCTGCCGCTAGACAGGAGATGGACGACGGCATTGGCAAAGGAAAGCGTAAAACGGTAACAATCGAGCAGAAGGCAGCCACGTTGAAAGCTGTTTAGTCCGGTGTTAAGAAGAAAAAAGTAGCTCAAGATTTCAGTGTAGCGTTGAGCACGCTGTCGACGATTTTGAGCAACAAATAAGCTGTCACCGGCGCTGTCGCACGTGGCATCAAAGGCGACAGGAAGAAGCTGTGAGCCGCCGCCTTCGAAGCTGTAGAGAAGGCGGTCTTCAAGTGGTTTTTCGAAGTGCAAGCAAGCGGCACTGCGGTGAGTGGGGCACTTTTACAGTGGAAAGCGAGGGACTTTCCGTGCATCGTGAGGCACGACAATTTTTTGGCTAGTGACGGCTGCCTGCAGCGCTTCAAGGAGCACCACGACATCGTCGGCAGGTGTCACCAATCTCGGGAGCGTTTGCAGAGCACGGATGAAGAGACGTATGTTGGGACGATAGCGTTGTTGGCAACAAAAATCCACTTTTTGGTGCCAACAAAGAACCCACTTTTTAGGGGCGAAGCTCCTTATGTCGTGGGTCTGTCCATCCTCTGTTCGTTCGTTTGTAGTAGCCACCTCTAGTTCGTGAAGTGCTCACTAGATGGCGTGATGGCGCTGCGGTGCTCGCTTCATTCAGATGTATGGGAACGTGTAGTATGGGAGTCTGTCTGTCTGTCCGCCTGTCTCTGTCTGTCTCTCTGTCCGTCCGTCCGTCCGTCCGTCTGTCTGTCTGTCCGTCCATCTGTCCGGGTATTCGGTGCTGCTTAGCTGGTACGTGAATTCATCACTAGATGGCGCGGAGGCGCTCGCTGTGTGCTCTAGTGTGATAGGAGAGCGCTCGATGGCGACACACAGTGTTTGTCACGTCTTTGATGATGTACTGGGCAAGATTCACGGAAGATTCACGGTTTTTACCGATGAACTCCGGAGCTTCGCCCACTCATCATGATTCATTCCGTGGATATGCGTGGATTTTCACCAAGGCCGTGGTGAACATCAACATGTGAGTCAACAGCTGGTGTGCTGAGTTTGACGTGAATAAAGTAGCAATTCCTTGCTGTTCTTTTTCTTTTATTTTACTAGTTTCTCTCCGTGCGACGGCCGTTCTTCGTTTGCGTGGCGGGCTGCTGTGAGATTCAGTAGCGAGTACACCCTCTCTTGTTTGCTAATTGTCGGTAGAAATGAATATTGGCTATAACAAACTAATGGTTATAATGAAGTAATTACAACTCCCCATTTAACTTCATTATAACGAGGTTTTACTGTATTGACAATGCACTTGTAAGGCATTGTTCTAGCCCAGCTGATGCAGTGCATTGAATTTAAGTCACGACTGAAGCGTGCCGTGGTCAGGTCACTAGAGGGCCCCTCATCAGGCTCAATGGTGAATTTCACATACACACTGGATGTTTCTTGCCCATTAGGGAACATTCTACTGCAGGAATTTTTCATGTTGTCCCATTATTGGCAGAGATAAAAATGCTCGAAGTGGCACGAAACCGGCATTTCAGGAGGTGGCAGTCACTGGCAGTATGCCACCCTCGCCACTAGCTGATGCTATGGGGCAAAGTGCATGCTGTTGTGCTCGCAGCTAGTTGACCCCTCTAGGAGGTAGCCATTGGGGTGCCGCCTCCTAATTGGTTCGCATAGGTCACAGTGCGCTCTCAACAAGCATCACATGTTGCGGTCCATACTGATGTTGGGCACTGTCCGTCTATCTGTATGGTGCATAGCTTCAGCTTGTGTATCTTGTAGCGGGATGCTTACAAGAAGAGGGTAAACATTGTTCAGTTTAATATTTGAGTGCCTTCTGTGGCACATAGTGATGCGGTTCATCACTGACATGATTGTGAGCACGCAGTGTATGTACTGCGCTTGTGAGCTCAAAATGGCCAGGCCTCGCTAGGGGCCTCTCAAAACCCTCGAACATGACAACTGTGTCTTTGGGATCTTTGAGAGTCCTGGAATTAATATATTTGCCTTTCGAAATCTTTGAATTTTTTAATGTTGATGTGCAATATAACCCATTTATAACAAACTCAAAAATGCTATGAAAAGTGCTTGTTTTATGAGTAGCTCATCATGTATGGAATTGCCCTTCAAGATATGAGCAAATTAGCTGCTAATTTTTGTCACTTCTAAGCCTATCGCTTCATCAAGCAACTCAGGGCCTGCTGCGTTTAGAGTGGCTTTACAATGAATCAAATCTTCCATTACCAGGAGAGTGCATAGTGGCCACAAAGAGATCATGAATGCTTGCTTCAGTGTACACAAAAGACACGGGACACAGGGAAGAATACACACAAGCACTAACCCACAACTCAGTTTATTGAAAAGAAATTGCACATACCTATATATACAAACCCAGACTAGCCAAACAATGCATGCGTATGTGCGGTAGAAAGATATAAACAATATCTAAAATAATTAATCAACAGGAAAGTAGAAAAAGAATCTAAAAAAATGCAAGAGATCAGTTGGCATTCGAAAAGTGTATTTACTCTCAGTCAATACAATTGAGGGTTCACTAACACAGTTATCTGCTTGTCTTCTTATATGAAAAGCATCTGTTATCTAGCGTGTTGATTTTTATGACTAAACAAGGTCTCGGTGCTAGTCCACACAGGCTGCCATTCGCAGCTTTTACAATGATCTAAGCGTGAAGAACTATTTTTTACCAGTGATTGCTTGTGCTGTTTTAAGCGTGTGTTGATACAACGGGCAGTCTGACCTATGTAAACACGCCTGCAGGTTAAAGGAAGCATATAAACTACTCCTTTCTCACACTTCACCTTGTCTTTATTTTTTGAGGGGCTGGTACATGTTACCTTACTTCTTCTGTCAAATTTTTTGTCAACAGCATGGCAGATTCTTTGCAGCTTGTCAGGGGTGCTAAAAACAACATTAAGACCAAACCGGCTGGCAACATGCTTCAAACTTTGAGACAAGCAATGAACATAAGGCAAAACTGCAGCACATTTTTGTTTCAAATCATTCTTTCTGGTGGCATTCCTTTGGTCAACCATTTTTTATACCCTAATGACTTTTTCTACTGCTCTGCATATAAGGTTGTCTGGGAATGCACTCAATTTCAGTCTAACTTGGTTAGTGAATCCTAGATGCATTGTGTGAATGCAAGATTTGAACAGGGCAGCTCTAAGGCAAGATACGTGACTCCATTCTTTACAATTTTCGAGTGATTGGAGGTATAGTTTAAAATTGGCTTGACTGATCTAGGATTGTACATCCAGCATATGTGGGCTGGCTTGACGTGCAGTGACAAGTCAAGAAGCTGCTGCTGATTATTCTGCGCAAGTTCATGAGTGAACTTTTGACCCATGCTGGGCACTCTTGAAACACCTTTAAAATATTGATAACATTGCAACCTTGCAAAATTCTGTCATAAAGTCTCAAACAGCCATCCACAAAACGAAAAAAACTTTTTTGTCAAACCTAGCAAACCATTCTGAATTTTTCTGTCAATACTAGCCAAGAAAATAACACTGAGGACTGCGGCTACTTTCGAGCCAATGCAGACTCCAGTATTTTCTACAAACAATGCATCATGCCAACTAGTAAATGTCGATTTTAGATAAAAGGCGAATAATTCAAGAAAACTTTTAACACATATGCCACATTCATTTCTAAGCCTGACTTCATCATTGTAATCACAGATGCACGATTTGGCACTTTTCATTAGCTCACTGTAAAGAATGAAGTTGTACAAATCTTGTACATCTATACTAAAACACCACAGCCTCCTGAATTTTTTTCTCTCAAATACCTAACAACCACTTCAGAATTTCGTACAATTAACGGGTCACAAATCAACTGGTCTCTTAAATATTAAAAAAAAAAATTGTTGTATGCAGATGAACTTTTCAGGCAAGGTATATTCTAGCTTGCTAAACACAAATATCCAATCAATTTCTTTTTACATGAAGTAGTTTTTGATATATAAAATACATCATGAAAAATTAGTTTACCCAATTTTACTGCTACTTTGCATTTGAATATTAGGTCATAATTGATATTGATATATTCTAGCATAATCACAGATCACAGCATGACTGTCACTATAATTTTAGCTACTGCTATAAAAGTTATTGCCATATCTAACGTTACGGTTAGGAACCTCGGAATTTTTATCACTTACATTGTCAAGAATAAAAGCTTTTTCCTGAAGATATTATAATTTACTAGCCTAATTGTGTACAGAAACCCATAAGCTTTTAAATGCCACAAGAATAAATGAAATCTGACTATTGCATCAAAAGATGCTTTGGGCATTAGTACATGTCATGGGAGAAAAGCTATTGTTGAGAAAACCGAGAAAAGCAAAGCATGATCTAGGTTTATTCTTAGCATTTAAGGTGGTCTCTTAGGCAGGTGTTGGGGAGGGGTGTGTATAAATCCTCGAGTGGGCCCTCAAGGCACTAGAATGTGAGCATGGCATCATTGAATATGCCACATTTTAGCGTTGACACAGTGAAAAATCGGGTGCTTTATATGTTTTTAAATTGAAGTTGACATGTCGCCTTAGAAGACGACAACGAAGTGCGCGCGCGACTGTACTGGCGTTGTGGCACGAGCGCGAGCCTGGTGTCGAACGTTGGCCAGGAGTGACTCCAACGCTTGAGCTACGCTTCTGAACTTGTTTATGTTTCCTGTACTTCAATAAATCGTCTACAGCCACAAGCGGCTGTACAGACGTAACAGAAGTTTTGGCTGAAATATGGCCTACGAAACCTGGCATAAATGGAGAGTAATTGATGTAGATTCCAAAGATATTATTATCCAAAATTTGATTTTTTTGCAGATATTTATGGGCTAAAGACCCATGCCCCTCTTAAGGTTCCAAAGGTGATCATGGATAAAGCATGCTATTTGTTGTTATGACCTGTTTCATACCATATTTGTGACCCATTTGTCGTACCAAATTCTGAAATAGTCGTTAGGTATTTTAGAGAATAAAATCAAATGAGAGAAGATTTCAGGTAAGGCACGCCGATTTTGAAGGCACTTTCGATGAGGGATGCTGATAACAAGTTGTGTCAACTAAAGGGCAACATGAGAGTGCAATGACATTAGGGGCACATGTATTCTCGGTACTACCGACGATGCATGCACATCGACGTCATGGATGTAAAGCAGGGAATGTTGCATCACCTCTGGTTTTTGAGGTAAACTTCACCAGCGTTATTCTATATTAGATCGCTTGATGGCAAGGTGCGATGGTTTGCTTCACTGTCATTTAATAACCAACACAGCAAATGATGATTACATGGAGGTTTGACAACTTGTTGAGACTGCCACTGTTTAACTGCCCGATGCCCATGATAGTGGTCTGAAATTTTTGGTGTATGAAGTAAAGGAGGCCACCACTTTGCTTTCTGAGTGGTTGTCAGCATTCAAACCCTGCTTTGCAACTTAGAAACACTATCTAACAAAAAAGTGGCAGATCATTGTCTTCGTGGCAAGGTGTCAAATGTATGCGCCCTACAGCATGCTGGTGTGCATGCGTTGCTCTTTGCCAGACCAGCTGCTGATATTTTTTTTTTTAAGCACTTTTCCACATGGCCGTCATAGGTGAGGAGGGCAGGAACGGAAACGTCAAGTTTTGAGCTCTTCCTTGATCCCAAGACAGAGGCACTCGATAGCGGGAAAGTGGAGAGACTGCTCTGCAAACGGTGTTTTTTTTGCTGTATTTTCATTTTGAGCCATCCATGATGGAAGCATGACCTTTTAATTTATTTCAGCAGTTTTTGCTATCTCAACCCTGCATTCTCCCTATAAGTGCTGCTACCAAGAATAACAAAATCAATGCTTAATGTTATGCATTTTATTAGGGGCTCATCTTAGATGCCAAGAGCAGAGAAATGCAACAGTCAATCACTCAGGCACTAGGGCTAAACTTAAGCCGACTGAAGCCCTGCAACAGTGGTCTAGTGGCTATGGTACTCGGCTGCTGATCCGAGGGTCGCGGGATCGAATCCCGGCTGCGGCGGCTGCATTTCGATGGAGGCGAAATGTTGAGGCCCGTGTACTGTGTGTTGTCAGTGCACCTTAAAGAACCCCAGGTTTTCGAAATTTCCGGAGCCCTCCACTACGGCGTCTCTCATAATTAGACCTGGGTTTGGGACGTTGAACACCACAAATCAATCAATTAAGCCTACTGAAGTTCGTGTTCACTTTTCATGTGCTAGTTGTCTTGCATCATATGAATTCGAGATGATAGGAAGATTTTGTGTGTCCCTGAGGAATTCACATTGTTACGATTCTACTGCGTATTTGGTGCTTTCACACGCATGCACTATGGTAGTAGGCTTGGCTGCATGCCTACCGAGGGTCTTCCTTGAGAATAATACATCTTAAGGATTAGCCGTAGTGCAGGCATGCGTCCTCATTGCTTGTGTCTCTTTTTATCTTCCCAGCTCTATGGAGGCGCTACGTCCAGCTTGGTGCTAAGTGCCTTTGCAAGGCTGTTCACACACTACCTGCAGATTTTTTCTGGCTTCACCCTCGGGATCGAAGACATCCTGGTCACCGAAAAGGTGCAGCATGGCAGTTTTTTTTTCTTCTTTCCCATTTTACATTTTTTGCGCCTTCTGTCAACCTTTACATGCATGAAATGCTATTGTTACTACAGTCAAATTTCGTTAATTCGGACACTCTTTAAGGGGGACACTATTCTTAAGAATAGGGGTGTGCAAATACTGAAATTGTTGAATACGAATCGAATACGAATAAGGCAAAAAGACAGGCCTCGAATATCGAATCGAATATCGAATATGTATGTAGTAGCAGTGAGTTGCAAAACAGGGGGTAATGTAACAGTAAGATTTAGTAATTTCAAAAGAAATAATGAAATATGCGGCAGCACACTGATGGAGACTTATGAAAGCAAATTTCTGTATTTACTAGCGTAGCCCCGCCACGGTGGTCTAGTGGCTAAGGTACTCGGCTGCTGATCCGAAGGTCGCGGGATCGAATCCCAGCCGCGGCGGCTGCATTTCGATGGAGGCGAAATGTTGAGGCCCGTGTGCTGTGCGATGTCAGTGCACGTTAAAGAACCCCAGGTGGTCTAAATTTCCGGAGCCCTCCACTACGGCGTCTCTCATAATCAGAACTGGTTTTGGGACGTAAAACCCCACAAAACAACAACATATTTACTAGCGTAATAAACGCACTTTTTCCCAAAAAACAGAAGCAAAGTTGGGGCGGTGTGTTTATTATGTGGGATAAATTTTACAAAAACTTTTTTCAAGTTGGGCAAGACATTTAATGCACCATAAAGACGGCGTTGTGATACTTATAGCCATGATGATACTTATAGCCATGTGTGTGATGAAATTTTATTTAAAGAACAGTAAAAAATAAATATATATATACCAGAAAAATGGCGATGCTGTCGAATAGTCAACAGCGAGAAAAATGAACGAGCGGCACGTGGTGGTCTTCTGTGCACATATAGTTTCTATAGTTTCTATGTCGCTATGGGTCCCTCCCCTAACGACGCACACGATCCGTAGACCAACGATCCTCGTGGATGCATTCTTGGAGACGCCTAGCCGCATCAGTGTTTGGTCGCGTTCACGGGTGGCCATAACGGGAAAATAGATGTTTCCCATAACAGCATGCAAAACGGCTCACCATCACTCTCTCCCTCATATCTGTGCCCATCTTCTCGGTCGTGTGCGTTAAAGCATGACATTCAAGAATGCATTGTGGCACTCTCGGAGACCACACCCCGTCCATGCTTAGGCTTAGCAGTGCCAGCCTGTGCAACACGCTGCAGCGAGCAGAGTAAAGGAACTGCGATAGCACGGAGGAATGCAGCAGTGTGAGTAAACGATGTTGCTGCTGCTTGCACGCGGCTATGCGGGGCAGTTTTATCGGGACATTGGAATTTTCAATCACCACGCTGAAGGTGCCCGAACATCATGGATCGAGTGACCACGCCCCGATCATGCTTAGGCTTAGCTGCGCCAGCCGGCACAGCATGCATGTCAGCACGCAGTAGTGGCTGTGAGGGAAATACGATAGCACGGAGGAATGCAGCACTGCGAGTAAATGATGTTACCGCTGCTTGCACGCGACTACGCCTGGCAACGTGCGCCAGTTTTATCGTGGTAACAAATAAACAGGCACTCGCCTTGTCGCAAAATAAACGAACAAATAATGACGTTTCGGGGCCGCTACGGGTCCCTTATTCACAATGAAGAGGGTGCAAAAGGGCACGACTATTTATGAGCTGGGTGGCACATAGTGCGCATGTATATCTCGGGGAGATTACCCCGAGACCGGTTAATCGCGTTTTTAGTCGTTTGAATATGTACAGATTATAAAAGTAGCCGTGCGGATGGGCGCTTTTCAGTTGCGATTATGGTTGTGGAATCCCAATCAATGTCATGGTTAGTGGTCAAGTGATGATCCGCGAAGGCATTCAAGCTTGCATTGCCTTTCCTGACGTCGTTCCGGTGCTGCTGAATTGTCCTTTTAAAATTTCCACTTTCACCTATGTACAATGCATCGCAATCTTTGCACGGTATCTTGTACATAACCCCTGGGAATCTTTACTTTTCCAAGGGGGTCCTTCACATGCACTAGCTTCTGCTTGAGTCTATTCGTTGGCACGTATCCAATTCTGACGCCATATTTGCCAAACACCCTTGCAAGAGCTTCACTGATACCTTGCGCGTAGGGGAGAGCAGCACGTCTGTCTTTTTACGGAACCACTTCGGGACAAGCCAGTGATGACCGCAGGAGTTATGTATAGAGCTTGAATTGGTGCAAGCAGGACCTTTATTTTTCTTTCTGTATAGTTTCTTATACACCTTTACTCTTGTTCATTAGTAGCTTCTCTTCAGCCACAGTTTTATCGGGACGCAGGAGTTATGAATCAACACGCTGAATGTCTTCAAGACACCGCGGATCAAGTGAAACGAGCGGGAAAGCCACAGCGCGGCCGTTCGCGGTCCTTTTATTATGCGAGTGCGTTGGTTACGCAAGTATAGGGCATTTGTTTGAAGGCCACAGTACCAATTTGAAGGCCACAGTACCATAAGGGTTCTTCGAATTAAATGGATTTGTCAATTAACCGAATTGAAGAAAAAATGAAAGGGGGGGAAACGCCACAAAATGAAACCATATTTTTACTTCCACGTAAGAAAAATGTTACTTAAAATAATCAGTGGTGCTTGCTTAGCGCGGTAGTTCACCGCCCCAAGTGCCATGTTCTCAAGCTTGCTCACAACACTTAGCATCTCACAGTCACCACCGCTGCACTCGACAAAGCTGCGGAAGGCGTTCACAACATCGACAACTGCTGCCAAAGCAGGCGTGCGGGCGGGTTCGTTAACGTCACCATTGTCGCCATCATTGCCGATTAGCCCACTGTCGACGATTTCTTCGTGCACATTAGTGTACGATGTTTGGACTACTGCCTCAACATTCGAATACTCCGCGAAGCCTAGCCCGTCGCTGTCATCTTCTCTGGAGTCAGTGATCTGGGCACACATCGAGTCTCCCTCATTGTCTTGGCTGGACGAGCTGTAAGCATCACTCTAATACTCGTCACCTCTTTGTGAAACCCGGCATGTTCAAAGCAACACTTGGTGACCTTTGACTCCAGCTCTTTTCCGGCAAAAACTGTCAAACAGATCGTGTCAAGGAGATCGATGTTGTATTCCTTTCCACTGTCATAGCAGAGCAGAACCCACTTCAACAGGTGGTGGTGGTAAATCCTCCTCATTTGCAAATCACCCGTTGGTCCACTGGCTGCGATATGGTCGTTGTATTTGCAGGGAGGAAGACGATCTTGATGGCTTCCAGGTTTCTGATGTCACCGTGGGACGGGCAATCGTCAATGACAAAGAGCACTTTCCGCCCTTTGGCAGCAAACTTCCGGTCGACGAACCGCACGTACTCCTTGAATATTGCCACCGTCATCCATGCCTTCTTGTTGTGCCTGCACATAACGACATCCCTTGGAGGAAGGCGTGCGCTCTTAAAGCACCTAGGCTTACCCAAGCGGCCGATGAAGAGCAATGGAAGCTTGTCATTTGCAGACATGTTTGCGCCGAACAAAATTGATATTCTTTCCTTAGGCTGCTTTCTCCCTGAGACACTGGTGTACCTGACAGCAAAAGTTTCTGTAGGAAGCAGCTTGTAAAATAAGGCTGCTTCATCCAAGTTGTACATGTCATCTTCTCCAAACTCCTGAAGCAGCGGGGCCGACGTATGCTTCTGCCAGTCATCAACGATGTCCATGTCCACGCTGCCACTTTCGTCGCGCACTGTCAAGTATGTTAGGCAATTTCGCCCATCGAGCAAACCAACCTTTGGTGCACTTGAAGCCTTCATGGCCAAGGCACAGTGCCAGCTCATTGGCCTTTTCCCTAAGGGTGGTGCTGTTCACGGGAAGATTAGCAGCCTTTGTATGCTGTAGCCACTTCATCAAACCGACTTCAGCGTCCAGGTTTGTTGGGAAGCGAATCCTTCAAGGTGGTCGAAAGCGTCGACAAAGGCATCTTGCACTTTTTGCCGAGTTAAAGGGGTCGTGAAACGTTTTGTGAACATTTTGTACCAAGTGCGTATTCGGGATCCTGACCCTCCAAACAACAATATGCATTGTTCCGTTGCACCGTGTGCGTTGATTTAGAGCGATAAAAAACGCGGTTTCGGTTTCACTGCGCGCGTTCCCCTCGACTCTGCAGATGACGTCATCTTAGTAGCCGTCATGCCTCCGAGATTGGCGCGCCCTCGGAGGCCATGGGAAAACAAACCGTGCTGCCGCTTTTCTTCCGAATGGTGGCACCGCACGGTTTCCAAGTATTTTCTTCCTTTCTAGCTTTCATGTAAATCGATTCCTTTAGAGCAAACGCAAGTTCACTGTGCCTTTGAACTTAAAAATATCTTAACTCAACGTCACCAAATAGTACTAGGCCGGCCGGTAGTGTCGCATAGTCGTTTCGGGAGCGCAAGAAAGCTGAGATTTAAAACGGGCGTTGTTAAATGTGCACTGAATATTTCGCCGAAATATTTCGGAATCGGCTTGTCGAATGCGTATTGAAGCAGTGAAAATTACAAACCGGCATCTCCAAATTCTTTTCACGACCCCTTTAAGTCTTCGTGCACATTGACTTCTCAGCCTCCTCGATTAAGCACACCTCCCGCAGCGTCAGCGTCTTGTATTTTGGCATTGTGAGTTGCGCAGGCGGACGGGATTTCGCACGTGGTAAATACAGTATAGCGGACGAAGCAAACATGATGATTGCAAGACGGTGAATGGGCGGGAGAAATGCTACGCAGCCCACGTGAAAAACGCGAAACGGAAAACGCACTTAACCCACTGGTTTCCGGAGCTGACAGGAAACGACGTCATGGTCAGACGTTCTGGACTTCGAATGTTGCAAAATCAAACGCACCAGAAGTGCGCCTTAAATACCTGTGACGCCCACCGTGGCACTGCCTAGCTGGCAGGGAGAAAAAAAAACAACAACAAATGTGCTCTGGCTGGCTGGCTCTGGCAGCGCGCGGATTGCCAGAAGGCCAGTGGAAAAGCCGAACAGGACCATGTCGCTCTGCCAGCTACCATGACCTCTGAGATATATGTTGCCGGGAGGCTGTTTCACGTACGTTGCTCCTGGAGGGAATTAGAAATTGTGAGGAGGGAGCCTGGCGGGCTATTCAAATAGTGTGGTAGAATTTGCATTGAAAGTCACGGGACTGCTCAAAATTTTCAAATTAACCAAAATTTTGATTCATCCGAGATCGAAGTAGCGAGGTTTTACTGTACCATCTCCTGACAAGGCTTTCAGTAGTGTGCCTAATTGTGTGGAGGTGCTTACAGCCAGCGTTGCTTCGACTCCACAATGGAAGAAAAGCTTAGGAATCACTCCTCTCTCCAAAGCTAGCTATAAAGGGGCCCAACTTTGAGCTGTGTTTACATGCTTTTCAACCGACCACCGCCATCTTCGTCTGGTTTTGCTCATGATGTCCTGCACTTTTTTCCACTGCCATCAGTGGAAGCGGCAATGGCAGCGCGGCCGAAGCAGAATTTGCGCATGATTGGAGGGCTTCCGTGGTTGTGGGTCATTCGAGTACCTCGCATTCGGATGCAAAGCTGTGATTGGACTAAGTGTGTGCTCCTCGCCAGAGGGGGTGAATGCGCGGCTCCTATTGGCTGCTGCGTGTGATTACACAGTGGTCTCCTGCAGCAGTTGCTCAATGCATCATGTGCTGTGGTTAGGGTTAGTGCCTGCTTCAAGGGTGTTGCTGTGCCGTCAGCCTCTGTGTGTGCTGCTTTACTTTTCGCTATCGCTGGCAGCATTTTCTGAAATCGTCACCGTATTTGCAGTCTCTCGCCATGCCTTGCACCTGAAAAGCATCATGTGCTTGCTCGATCGTTGCGTGGTTGGACATAGTGGTTGTCACGCTCAACATTCTGGATGCATTCGATACTTACCTTATTTACTTGATTGTAACATGACCGCGATTATAAAGTGAGTTATGGCCTGTCATTTCATCCAGGAAGAAAAGATTAAACCGCAAAAGTCACATGACGGAGGCTTTTAGATGCGTGCAGCGAAAGAAGATCCAATAAATACTGCAAAAGTAATGCGAGACTAGCAGAAGCATGACGAAAGGCGTTTATTTTTCAAACACTGACTAGAAGCCATCACTCGCCTCAAGAAGTGGTGTTTTTGCAGTCGTGGTCGTCAGAGATGTCCTCGGAATTCAAATCTCCCTTCTCACTCTCATCCTCCCAGAGAATGTCGTCTTCATCGCCGTCGAGTGCATTTGAAATCGTACCCTTTTTGCAATGCGGACTGCAGAATACTGTAGGCAGACACCTAGAAGAGTCTGGTGTTGGGCCTGTTGGTACATGCTTGAAGAAACCGAAAATCCCAGCCTTAAAAACATGTGCTCAAGAAAGGAGTATAGATAAATGCATGCTGGGACTTACAACAGTTTAATGAAAGACGTCAAAAGATTTGAAGGATTAGCAACTGATCCACAGAAATCATGTGGGTATAAGAAAAAGCAAAGTATGATGTGTTCTAGTGGCAGCATTTCTCGAGGTAGGCCATTTCCTTTCCTGATAGTGAAATAGATAGTACTCTAACACATTTGCTGTGTCCATGTTTCTGCATTTGATAGGCTTCTATCAATTCTCGTTCATTCCTTGAGGGTCCCTTCCCAATAATACTTATTGCATCGAAGACAGGTGTACAGTCACACTTTCTGAAATGGGCAGGGAGATTTGCCCCCCCCCCCCCCCCCCTCCAGATGTTGCAGGCATCTTGTGTTTCCTTTCATGACCTGTGCACAGGCTTCTGAGGCTGGGTTTTTTGGTTTCCTCAAGGCAGACAGCTACTTGGAAATCAGCGAAACACTTGGTCGCTTGATTATTCCTGAGGATGGCAGGGTTTGATCTTTTTGGATCCAATTGTTGTATAGCTTACTAATTCTGTCCCTAAAGGGTTTGTTTAAACACACATCGAGTGTCATCCCATTGGAATGACAGGAAGGTGTGCTTTAGTCTCTGCCAACTTCTCCTTGACCTTGGAAGTGAGGCGACCGTGAAACGAATCCAGTACAAGGATTGATAATAGGTTAAGAAGAGCACCTGGTTGCCAGCACCACGCTGTTTTAATCCAGTCAAGGACAGAGGGTGCTTCCATTCATCTTTTTTCCTGGCAGCAATGATGTTGCTAGGGAAGGTTTCTTTCAGAACAGTCTTTTGACGAAACCTTATGTATGGCCACAGCATGTGACCATCTGCCAAGCATGCCAGCATTACTTTTGCTCTGTGTTCTTTTTATTCCCATTTGTCCTAATGTGGACTTCTGCAGCACCGATGCTGTTCACAGTCCTTGTCTTAAGCATATCAAGATACCCAGCAGTCTGATAAACATTGCCAGGATGCCCCAATAGCATATTTCAAGAATGGCGCAAGTCAGTCACAAAGCGCTGAAATTTGAGAAACGTTCCTTGAAAGTCCTGTGGCAACTTTTGCTGAGGGAGGTGGTCCAGCGGAGGAAAACCCATTCCTCCGCATAAAGCTCTGCGGCCATCCACGTGGCGCTTTGAACTCCACTCGCGGGAACTGTGTCTGCCTAGCAACTTCGAAGTGCTCGAGTGCTTTGAAATGTGTTGGTTCAACACTGACCACCATGAGGTGATTACGTAGTGACGAAATCAGCAGCACGGCTCTCCAATTCGAAGTAGCGGCTGTGGCGAGACCCATGGAAACCTTTTTGGCACATGAAAAGGCGTTCCCGCTGGAGCCGCCATACGTGAATGGTAGACTCGTGCACATTGTGGTTTCAGGCAGCAGCTGAACTGCCAATTCCTTCAGCCATCAGAATAGCACGCCTCTTGAAATGGGCATCATACTGAGCACGGCACGCTGCCATTGCAAGTGGAGCCGAATGGAGTAGAAACACATGAGGGACACAAGAACAAATGCTATCTGCAGTGCCATCACGAAAAAAGAATGGAGACAAGGAGAACAGTTTTTTGCATGTAATGAATGCAAATGCCTTTTAGCAGGCACACTTTTCCAACAGATATCGTGAAATGGCTAACACTGGTGTCGTCGATTAGAACTGGATGTGTTGTTGCACTTTTTGGACAACTTTAATTTTGGTATTCAACTGTAACGTGAGGGCAAAAATGTGGAAAAAAATCTCTCGCTACAATCAAGTAAATACGTTAGGTGTGCTCAAGTGTTTATGTCCACGGCAAAGCTGAATCTGACGATGCACTCTGCCAACATGAATCATGATAGTGCGATAATCGTGATGGTGTTTCAACCAGGCAAGTGGCTGCTACTAGTACAAGACGATTGCCGTATTTACTCGCATAATGGTCGCACTCGCGTAATGATCGCACCCCTAAATTTTGTCGTCAAAATTCGATTTTCTTTTTCCCCCGCGTAATGATCGCACCCCGAATTTGCCGCATCGATGTGTCGTGTGCCAAGTCTAGCTGACGATCATCATGTTTACGATGTGTCGAATGTTACGTAAATAACTCTTCAAGACTCACCAACTGAATTGCACGCACCAAGCAGATGCCTAATTTTTGCCCACCCTTGGCGGAAACGTGCCGTATTAGGATAGATATAAAGACAAATTCCGTAGTTTTCACCACGCCAATAGCTTCAAGAAGACAGGCATATCTAACGCGCTGGACGGAACTGAGGATAACCTTCTGTGGGACTGCGGTGACACTGCCGGTTCCGACGGAGCATCGAGCGGCGACGACACTGATGCCAGTGATGCTACAGACTGAATTAAAGTTAGGGGGTCAGTGAATGGAAAAATTAAACGGCAATATGCAATGCATGTAGTTCCTGCGTAATGCGTGCGTTATTACAAAGGCAAGCCTGACTCTACTTATATTTTTGGTTATGTTCATGATAGCTATCGTAAGAATTCTGATACGTGACTTGTTTGCGTTCTCGGTGCTCAAAATATTCTTTCGCGGGAAATTTACCCCGTGTAATGATCGCACCCTGAAATTTGCGTCAATATATTAGAAAAAAAAAGTGCGATCATTATGCGAGTAAATACGGTACATTGATGTGGCTAGCACTCACAGCCTCGCACTGTCAGGACATGAATGCATAGTTGAAGTGCACACGATGTCTCAAACCGACCTCCAAATTGCAACCTCAATGTGGGGGAGGGCTGACAACAAAGTCAGAAGTAGCGGCAAAGGATGGAAGTATAAGTGCTTTTTGGTGATAGGCAGGGTCATCTCATACCCAAATATGTATGAGCAACTTTCAAGGCCTTTCTTCTCAGCACGGATTTTTTCATTAGTAGTGGTGACAAGGAAGGCAATAGCTTGGGAACCACGCTTCAGATTTGTGTGCTATTTTTCTTATTTTGTTCCTGAATGACTTTGCCAAGTTATAAGACTTTTTCCTTTTTAACATTTGGTGTAGATAATTTTCTATACCTAATCAGTTTTCAATCAATGTGGTCATTATTGACTGCATCAAATTCAAAGCTCTGTTAAAATTTTTGGCAGCGAAATTTGTAAAAAGGGCCCTGGGATACCTGTCAAGGCATTCACATGCCTTGGGCGTATCTTACTCAGGCATACACGTGAAGAACCTTTTAGACCTCAATAACTCTCGAAATGATTAACAAAGCTTCATCCTTTGAATTTAGTGTGCGAACATACCCTGAAAGTTTCATCTGCATATCTTAAAAAATAAAAAAGTTTGGTCTCCAATGTAGCCCTCCCCCCCAATTGTTATATTGAGTTGCTGCAAGACTAACATGTTCAGATGCGCATCACCAGTTACTGTATTCACATGAATCTGATGCTCCTAAAAATTTCATCTGTTCGAGTGAAAAAATAGGAGACAATCACAGCTTATTTTCCTTAGGACATGAAAGTTAATCTCCAAGCAGTTCCTTTTCCTTTGTGATCCAGTTTTTCTAACTGCCGGATCACGTTTGGATACACCTTAATCAAATGGCTGTTCGTGGGCCATCACTTTGACAAGTTTGGTGATCACTGAGTTGCTTCAGAAAGTCTGCAATCGTATCTTCAAGATCTGGACAATTCTATGGGTTTCGACCTGGGGCAATATCTTATAACGGTTCCAAAAGCGGACTGGTCCTCTTGCCCTTGTGTAGTTGGGCAGAATCGTGCTTGCATCAGCAAAAGATTGATTCTGACCAATCACGCTAGGCCAAATGAACTAGTCCACTTTTGGGACCATTGTAAGATTTGGCGCGTGTAAACCTGTATACTGTGGGTTTTTCACCCATCACACTTTGTGATGGTGATGGCATTGCATCTGATCCCTCTGATGAGAGGCTGTTAGCAATGCCGGAATGTGGCTTTGATTTCATTATTCTAGTTATTCTAGTTTCATTTTGTACAGTTTTGTGTTAGATTCTAGTTGGTGCAGGCAATTTTTACACTTATGACAAAAATTTGCACATTGATATTTCAATAAGTATGGCACATCTGTTAGTGTCATACTTACTAATGCATCAGTGCATGGTGAAAGATCATGTAAATTCAGTTGAAGGGTGATGAGACTAACATTACTGATACCGTACATCATGACATCAATAACTTGACACAGTGGTGTGTGAATATTTGAATTATCGAACATTTTTCGAATGGCATTTACTATTCAATTTGATTCACACTGAAATTTTATTATTAAAAAACTCTTCAAAGCCTACATTCAAGGGGAAAAATATGCTATGTCTGGTAAAAAGTAGCCCATTCCCTCATGTAGAACGCTTCGCTGCATAACACTCACGTTAACTCATGCACATGCACAGTACTTTGTTGGACTGTTGCTTAGTGCTGGACTGTTTTTTTCCTAGGGATCACATTGTGGGAGTACACTAGTCATGAAATAAATTCTTTTTGCCCACATTTGGCAGTACGTTTCTCAGTAATTTAGCAGTGTTGTTAAGAAAATATTTAAACATTATTTGAATAATATTCTATCCAATTTGCACTCACACATCAATATTCAAATTCACTTCACAACAAGAATTTTGCTACTCATACTGCTCTACTTGACACCCTTGCCAGTTACGTGGCAGGTAATCACAGCAGCTTCGCTGTTCCAACGGCTTTCAGGGCATGGAAGTGACTCAAATTTTCTTCACTGTGACCTGCGCAGGCCGACAGGAAGCGCAAACGTATCATGAAGAAGGCCAAGACGCAAGGCACTGCAGTAGCCATCAAGGCCTTGGGACTTGAAAATGAAGAGGAGCCAGATGCTGTCCAGCTGGAGGACATGCTGAGGGCGGCGCACATGGCACGCGACGACCGGCAGATGAAGCAGCTGGACTCGAGCATGAAGTCGGTCACTGACGATGTCAACAACCAGATAAACAAGTGGGTGAAGTATGCTGTCAAACCTTGATAGGACATGGACGTAACAAACTGCAGTACACTCTGGATAATTCAAACTCTGATGATTTAACGGTTTTGGTTAATTGAAACAACTATATCTTTGGTATGCTTGCCATGTTTTCAATGAAAGTTGCTTAGTGTAAAGTGCACCATTAGGCAACGCTGTTAGTTCATACTTTTTGCTTACTACTCCATACCAGATATAACGACTGCTTCGGTTCCTTGTAGCTGAACAGTCGTTCTCGTATATTTTTTAACAACCAGAAGTAAAGCCAACCCTCTGCCAGCACAGGTTAAAACATGCAAAACCACTAGGAGAAAAAAAGAAATATCGAGGTGGCAACAATGCACGGGATAACTGGCCATCTCTTTGTTTTTCCTAGCATGTTGCACTGGACCATGCGTCTGCCTGCATGTGATGTTTGAGACTTCTGGTAATTATAGCTAAATTCTGGGGTCCCCTTATGTTCGGATGAGTGAGAGTCTGCTGTACATTGTGAGCTCATAACTATAAAACTCGTTTTGTTTGAAAAAACTAGACAATTCAGAATTGTCTTCTGGTTGTGGAAAGTACATGCATTATATAGTGGCACCAAATTCTCATTAATTTGGAAATGTTTGTCTGCACTCTGGTCAATTTGGATGATCCTCAGAGTGCCCCAGATACAAAGCGCTGCAAATGTGTGTCGCAAAGCGCGAAAATGATGCTAGTATCCACCTGAATTGGAGTGGCGCTGCCTGCATTACCATAGTCATCAGGGCAAACCCTACAGCCCAAGAACCACAAGATAACCAAGAATGTGTCATGCCTATATATGTTTTATTCAGGTGTTAGTGTTCGTGCATTCAGATTGGTACCATCCTTGATCACATTGTTAGCCATCTAAGGTACATCTGCAGAACTTCTGGAACGCAATAGTTTTGTTTTGACTGATGTATATACAGTAGAACTCTGCAATAATGCAGTCCGCAGGAAAACGGAAAAATTTGCTGTTGCAAGAATTTTGTTGTTGTGAAATAACGCAGTGCAAGAAGAAAATTACTGTGAGCATTACCGTAAATATTTTGTTGGCCTGCTTTCATGAGCCCTGCCCTACAATATTCAGAGAGCTTCATTGTTGACAGCAAGTTTGTTGAATCATAGTTGGGCGAGTTCATGATTTAGTCTTCATGCATTGAGTTGTACGTATTGCTTGCCACAAAGTATCAACTAAGAATGGTGCATAGCCAGATTCAAAACAATGCCTTGTTAGAATAGTTGAGTTTTTATGCCTGTACACTATTCGTGGTTGATACTAATACGTTGTGTGCTCACAAGGGAAGTTGCAGAGGCTTTCCATATCTTAAGAAAAGCTAGTGGTTGTGTAAGCCAGCCTTCCGTTGCCTTATTGACCACACAAATGGTGTTGTTAAGGGTGACCGCCAGCAAGCAGTCACACAAGCCATCAGGAGGCAGTGTGTTTTAGCATTGACACGTGTACTTTCTCACATGGTCATGCACCCGTGATGTATGTCTGGCTTTAAAAAGCAGCACATTTTCTTCCAACAAACTCACTTGTTAGTCAGCAGCATGTGTGTTTCTTTGTCACTTTTCCATTCGGTAGCACTGTTTAAACATCATGGAAGTACATTTGATCCCGGATGTATCAAACTTGGATATATCGAATTATTGGCTGTATTAAACAGTTGAAAAATCCCTTTAAAACACCTGTGGACTGCTGCATTTGATATATCGAACTTTGACCCGTGCTGAACCCCTAACATGCGCTCCTCCTTACGTAAGTTGATCATGTTTCAACTGCCATCTGACGTGTTGTTGCGACCCACATTTGCGCACGATGGTGTCGAAAACGTGGTGTCATTGCATTGCTTTGGGGGTTGCACAATACTTGTCAGCGCACTAACTTGTCTGCTGCATCACGTTTAAGTCGTAACGTGCAGCAGCAACATTTTTGAAAAAGGCTGACAGGCAGAGGCACCAAACGCACTGGATACAAAGCGGCTGTGGCTCCAGAAGACTGCACGCTGCATCAACGCAATGTGCGCATTTTGATGGTTGTCATTGCGCTACTGCTTGTGATTCACAGAAGCATAGCCTTCGAGATTTGGGGCCACATGACATCATCTATGTCATCTCTATGGTACCGATCTCGAAGGCCATGTTTTTGTTAGTTGCGGTTTGCGTACCCGCCAAGTCTCCCAGATTACTCGGGAGACTTCCGGATTTTGACCGTTTCTCCCGGCTGTACGAGTAGCAGGAAAACCTCCCGGAAATTCAGTTGTGCTCCACTTCTATTCGCTTAAAAAATTTGAAATTGATGTAATTGAAGTATGGGTCCAGGCTATGTTAACCGTTCATGTTTTGTAGATGATGTGTGTGTGCCTACATAAATATCTCCCACAAGTTATCTCTCCTTCAAAATTGTGTGTCAGTACAGCTGGAGGGCATCTGTCAGGATAGCTCACGCGATCACCCCCTCTCACATCCATTATGGTCCTTCGCGTGACAAAATACGGCCTGGGTGTTTCCTCTCTGCTCGAGGAGCAGGCAATGGCAGGCTTCGCACGCGGAGCAATGTTATTGCATCGTTTGTGCGACGGAGACGGCCAAGTCGCTTAGTCTCTGCTTCAGCCGTGTTTGCCTCCAGCGCGTTTTTACTCGTGCATAAGACACGAAGCGTAAGCGATGTTATCGATTTGGACATTGTACAGAACGGCGACTGCAAATATCCGCTAACAGTGTCCCACTGGCAGGTATGGGTTTGCTACAAAGCCATAAAGGCCATAGTCATTGCCAAGTTAATGTTTGTTTTGGCATTTTGGTGCTTTGCGTACTTGTTGCGTGCGTGTCTCGCTCATCGTCAACTTGTTTGGAAGTTAAATCCGTTGAACTAAAGGTGGGCTTTCTCAGGAAGAGGCGAACAATGACTGGTACTTCTAGCTTAGTGAAGTGAAGCTTTGTGGTGAAACATTTTTGAAGTTGTGACATGGTGTTGTGACATGGTGTGAAGTTGTGACATGAAGTTGTGACATGGTGTGAAGTTGCGAAGTTAGGACAGGACGGGTCCAGTCTCTCTGCGTCCGTGTCTTTTTGTTTGCGCTGCTTAGTTTGAAATTAGAAGAGTTTTATTGCTGGCACCTAAGTGGCTTTGCTTACTTAGTCCTTCATTCTTTTGTACTCTCCTTGGTGGGGAGACAACAAAAGAACACAGGTGCCCAGTTCTTGGGCCCCCCTACAATGAACTAGAGGCAGCTGTCCGCAGCACTGGGAAAGTTCCTTTTAACAGAAGGTTACCTATGAGGGGGTTTGTCTTAAGATAATTTTTTTGCATTGATTCTATGGGAAACCAAACAAACATACCTGTGTTGTTTGTTATATCAGAGAATTCGTCTTAACCGTGTTCGTTTTAACGAGGGTTCACTGTAGTGATTATTTGAGTTCAGGGCTACTTGCTGTAAATAGAAGATGACGAAGCCTGTTTCCCATGCATTGACGCTATCATCTTTTGTATGAGGGTCGCATGAAAGAAAGAAAATCAGGGCAGCCATGGCATCAGTCTCGTTCCTTTAAAAGCACTGCTTAGGTGTATGTTCATTGCCTTCTGTTTGACATAGCATTTTCATTAGCACAAGAAGTTTTTCTAAAGGCAGAGTAGTAACAGTGGCAGAAAGGGGAAGAATGCAACTATTGCACAGTTTTGGGCCTCATTTTCATTAAGCTGGGATAATGGGCTCGTATTGTATGCTTCCACCACAGGGAAAACTGTGTGAGTATCCCCATGGGTGGCCAACCATTGTCTGCAGCTTCAGTTTCCTCATTTGGTTATCTGGCAGTGCCTCCTATTATTAGGGTTGTCTATTTCAGGTTTTATATTTTCTGAAACATGGGGTGTAAAAACTGGGTGCTAGTTTTCAAGGGGATAATCTGAGACAAATTGGGTATTTTTAGGAACGATTTCAAAATTAGGGTGTTTTCAGGTTAAATTTGCAAGTTTAAAGATACGCATGAGAGTCGCATATCGTGATAGTGCCTGCGTGCAGCTTGTGAAATGGACTACTAAACATAATTGACGTTCACTTGAGCCGACTGAATCTAATTTTGTTCCGAGCTGGGTTGGCTAGCACTTGTGCATTGCAAACGCTGTGCAGTATAAAAAAATTGGTAGGTGTGTGGCACTGGAGTTTGGGAAGAAATTGGGCTTAACATAGTTTCCCCCTGACATGTTCAGTGTGTAGGATTTGGATGAAATCAGGTTTTCCCTTAAAAGGAACAACCCTACTAATATTTGAGCCCTGCCTGTTAGGAGTAATGTGAAAAAGTTGTGGTGTAGAAATTGGGAATCGCATTCTGACTGACACAGTCCATTTAGCAAAGTCACTTAACATTAAGGCAAATGACACATTTCCCTAGGCTGCTGGCATAGCCGAGCCTAGGCATGATTGGGGCGGGGTCTCCGAGATTGCTACGATGTAATCTCGGACGTCTGTGCCGAGCCTTTCGCAACTGAGAGGCCCAGCATAGATATGAGGGAGAATAAACTGATTCAAACAGGCTGTTGCCTTCTTGTGTGATCAGTTTCAGTTGTAGTGTGCCAGTTTTGAAACAAGGGTTGATCAGGGAATGAAAGCATGGCAATCTACTCGTAAGAGACCCCTTATACGAGGGGCAGTAACTGCTCCTTGGTGTATGTCTCCTCAACTGCACAACACTGCAAGTTCTTCTCTCTCACCCTCACTATCCGTTTCTTTTCCTAGGGCCTGCATTCCAGATGGCCTGCTGAAGAAGTTTCCCAACAACAACCTGCAGCTGATGGTGCAGTCTGGGGCCAAGGGAGGAATGGTACGCTGTCCCTCTTCATACAGGGCGTCGTCTGAATGTCGAATGAGGCGCCATTTCTGGGTGTTCTCCTTTGGGTGCCTTAGCAACCTATTGTCACGTGCGTTTTGAGGAGTGGAATTCTGAAGCATAGTAATAATAATTGATGGGTTTTGCATTCCAAAACCAGCCATGGTTATGAGGCACACTATGTATGCAACAGAGAGCTCTGGAGCAACTCTGACCACGTGAGGTTCCTTAATGTGCACCTAAATCTAAGTACGCTGGCATCTTTTTTCCTTTTTTTTCATTTTGCCTCGGTTGGAATGTTGCCACTACCTTGGCCGGGCTTCGGTCCTGCAGGCTCAAGCGTAGCAAGCCAACACCCTAGCCGCTTAGCTTCTATGGCGAGTATGCAGAGCATAAGAACAAACTCCTTACTTTTGAACCCTCCTTACCTTTTGAACCCTTTTTTGCAAGAGACAGGCTCCAGGGAGCACTTTCTGCCCCTTATGTGAGGGGTCTTTTGTAAGCAGGGTGCCGTGTTTTAACAGCCGAGCCATTTAAAGGTTGAGGTTGATCCATAGGGAGCGTTTGCAGTCAGCCCTCTCACTATCAGGTGTTTCTGGCCATGGTGCATCCCCAGTGTCAGCTTGGTTTCGGGAATATCAGGCAGCGGGTATGGCTATGTATTTAATTATGCTTATGACATAGTAGTACAGTCTGGAGCTTGACGCCGCAACCGGTGCGTCCACGACGACTGTGCGCAAGCAGTGATTGAGTCATGTTTCGGTCTATTGGAGAGGCAACTGCATGCACCCCTGAACTCTACATGCCGTAGCAGACATGCCAACAGAATAAGAAAAAGAAAAGAAAGAAGAAAAAAAAAATGCCCTGCACATCTGCAGCAGATGTCAGAACTATCCTTGTGCCAGTAATTGCATGCGTGCCACATGGTCACTCAGCCCGAGAGAGTAGTGCATGCGCAGTGACATGACCTCCAGCATAAAGGGCAGGCACGATTGCTTTGTACATAAAGTTAATATGGCCCTGTACTAATCAGTATACATACTAACACAGCAAATATGAACCTCTAGAAAGATCAAGTGATGGCACAACCAGTACAAGCGTGCCAGCTTTGCACTTCGTAGCGAATTTTAATTGCACAGTGTAGAACGTTACTGGTACGTCAGTGACAGCGAAAGGGCATGACAGCCAAGCTGTCATGCAGAAGAGAAAAGTGCTTGCTCTTGACCCACTACCCACACTGCTACATGATTGAGATTGTGCGGAGGGCAAGCCCATGTAAAAGAATTGTAAGCTCATGTAAAAAGTATTTTTATATATATCCTCGTGTACTGCCCATACATTGATGCATGAAATGCTGCACTGCTTGAGCAACGTGACACATTTATAGATGCAAGAAGCTTAGATTTTGCATATTGAATACATATTCAGCATGGTCTGAGCCATGAATTCTCGTCACTGCTCTTGCTGGAGCTATTGCTTGGGCTGCAGTTGTCACTATGTTTCTTGTGGCGCAGCATTTTTTGAAGTTCTTCCGAATTACTTCATCTGGGATGGTGTTCCGTGCTTCGACAATTTTCTTATGAAAGTGCCTTCGTATGTGGCTTTTCGCCGTTAAAGGGACTGCCTACTGTCCTTATCAATTTCCTCTGTTTTATCGTGATAGGAAGCATACTAACGTCCAGAGTGTACAAGTTTGCAGTTGTTTAGCTGGAAGGTTGGTAGAAATTCTTAAAACAGATTTTTTTCAGTCTGTGTGGTCACCCATACTGCATGTGTAGGGACACCAGCAACACTGGTTACTTGGTTTTTGCAATATTAAATTAAAAATGAACATTACTGTCAGTTGCAAAAGGAACGCTACCTCACGTGTATAGAATGCAATTGTAAGTGACAATATTTTGCTTTTAAACAGGATAAGTGAACCTTTGTATTTTCTGGTTCTCCGGCGTTATGTACTCCGGCGTTATGCGGCGAAGCACACTGCTTGCGGGAATAGGCCACTTGTCATGAGATATAGCATATTTTTCTCCCTAAATTACGAACTTCTTTACCAACTTACTATTTGAACTCTTCGTTCGAATAGTGTAAGTTAAGTTCGAATTGAATCGAATAGCAAACGCTATTTGAAAATTATGTGAAATGTCTAATATTCGCACACCTCTACTTAATACACATGAAAAGGACTCTACCTACATATTCGGTCTGGTATAAACCTGCTTGTTTGAGTTCAAAGCACAGAAAACTAGGAAATCATTCGTGTAAAAGCGCAAGATGGCGCTGTCCACAAGTTTTATGAAATATTGTCTATACATTATGCCCTATTTGCATGCTACAAATTGGTGCCAGTGCCTTATTTCGCAGTGGGTTCCCAGCTTTTTTTCTTGCAGTGATATTTCTCCTGCATAAAGAATGCAGCTTGTGTGGCTTGTAGAAGACTACAAATATGACAACCTGGTCACCAATCTTAAGAAACGTTCATGTGTGACTCGGTGTTTGTAGGCAATGAACGACCAGTATGTTGCGGTTGTTTTTCAGCGTCGGTCATGAACTGTGAATAGAAAAGTGTCGCACGGGTCGTGAAAAGAACATGGAGATGCTCGGTTGTAACTTTTTCTGCTTCAATTATCATTTGATGGGCTGAATCCAAACTATTTTGGCAAAATATTCAGTGTACATTTAGTAATGCCCGTTTGAGATCCTATCATTCTTGCACTCCCAAAACAACCATGCGGCACCACAGGCTGGCATTCGCATCATTCAGTGGAGTCACCTTAAAGGAGTACTGACACGATTTTTCAGCGGCTAAAAATGTGCATTTTTCGTTATCTAGCCATGTATTGTTAACACCCTCCGCGCACGGAAGCCAGGAAACACGTACAAAATATTTTAGTTTGGTTTTAAGGTTTCCGTCGCCCAGCACTGCAAGCCAGCCCCAGCGCAATGGACACTATGATGATGTATGAGCACAGTCTGTTAAAAATAGCCGGAATCGTTGTCAGAGTCACTGGACGACCGTGAAATTGTCATTGTTTGCGTGCCCCACGTGTAATTGACCACAGGCGACAGAGTTGCAGCGACGCTATGAAGAATTTCTGTCCCTACGTGACTCACACTTCGTCTGACTATGTTGATACCTCACTAGGAAACCGCCCCCTCGAAATTGAAACCGAAAGTGGTCTTTTAAAGAAGCCGTATTAAAAATATATTCATTGCCTTGTGAGGCACCATGATACTCTTTTTGGGGTTCTACATGCCAGTGCTTTCATTTACAGCAATAATACGAGAATGTCGAAAATTCGTGTCATTACTCCTTTAAGAGATCTAAGGTAAACATATTGTTAACTTTTATTTGCTCTGAAGGGATAGAGGTATATGGAAGCCAGAAAGTAACGAAAGCCACCATACAGAAGCAAGGCTGGTACATGGTTTGTTTTCTCATGGCCTCCAAGGGCATTCCTATCTCGGAGGTCATGGTACCAACTAAGATGACGTCAACTGCCAAATTGAGGGGAACGCGTGCTGGGAAATTGAAACTGTGCTTTTATCGCTCTAAATCAACCCTGATGATGCACTGAATGTGTGTCATAGGTTGGAGGGTGGGATCCTGTGTACACACATTGTACAAATATTTCAGCAAACACATCACAGCCCGAAGATCAAGTAGAAGACAGCACTAAATGACAGGACAATGAAAAGGATGAAGACCGTAGTGCTGCTGTTAGTTTCTAACCACACTTTATTGTTTTATGCACACGCGTACGCACACCCACACACATGTATGCGCACACGTTAGCAATATTGTAACAAAAAAGTATAGCTCTGGCTCTGAGGCTATTTAGCAGTGAACCTGGCAGAGTGGCACACTGGCTGTTTCAATTTTGGTGCTGATGCAGTGTCGCATGCGTTCAATAAATGAAAGATCTATTTGCGCGTGACGACATTGTTGCGCCAGTCGTCAGTGTTTCAAACGTCTTGCAGTACAAGAGTGAGCATGCAGGGCAAATGCAGAACAGCTCGAGTGTGCCGTTTTCGAGCATGCGGGCAGTGGTAGCCTTGACTTTCACAATTCAAAATACTGCAAGTGTTGAAAGTAATCTGCAACATTACTTGAGCTCTTGTAAGGAAAGGCACAATTCTCGACACTATAGAAGAAGACAACAGGACGAGCGCCCGTCCCGTTGTCTGTCCTTTGTGGTATCAAAAATTGCACCTTTCCTTACGAGATGTTTCATCAACTAGCCCTTCATGAAGTACTTCTAAGTTTCTTCAGTTATTGTTTAAAGCGTACGATCATTTGTAAAGAACACATGCACCTGAGCAGTGTATTTTCACAAGTCGGCAAGGATGGCATACTCTTAGCTTACTCACGAACTGCAGTCTTGCCGCTGTGCGAGGTGTTATGCGAGCGAAGCATGGGTCATCAAAGGAATGCATGAAAAACAACGCTTGTTGCGAAACACAACAATGTACGTGGTATGGTGCATTTGTTTATTCCATGTGTTTCAAGGGCACCATAAAGCGCTGTGATGTAGAATTGATGTTGCCAGAAGTGCTATGGACTCCTCTCTCAACTCTTCAGTATGTTTTTAACTAGCCAGTCAGCACCAACGGAAACACCACTGGAGACACTACGTCACGAAACGAGGCACTATTGCTTTTGGCAACACATATCGGAGTACGACCCCTACTCTATCACAGCGACAGCAGCCATAACATTGCCATATATACATGGATCAGAACTCTTGTTTGGCCTAGTTGGTGACCATTCTTGATGACTTCAAGACACAAAAAATGTACACAGACGGAACACAAAAGTGACACGAAAGCGACTGGCACACTGGGTGAATGCAGAGCAGCTTGAGTGTGCTCGAGTGGCGCTTGTCCTTGTCGTTTTTGTGTTTCGTCTGTGTACAGTTTTCGCGTCTTGAAGTCAACATATATACATGATTGTAAGTCAACCCATTTTGTTGAAATTTGAAAGCCAAAGTTGGGGGGAGGTTGACTTCCAATCAAAACCAAAGCACACATACTGCCAGTCATCTTTTTTCTTCCGGCTTGCAATGTGGGCCTGGGTCAACCTACGTTCCAGTTGACCTAGTCACATAAGTACAGTATGCTGACCCTGTGATTGACCCCATTTTCCCTGCTACACTTTCTGAACATATACAGGAAATGGTGCCTATCAGCCGTTGAGGCTACTGTGAACATCTGAGCCAAATATCACTGTGCTGTGTTCACCAGCAAATTTGCAGTTCGGTTTGAAACACAGCTGGGAATTGCAAGTGAAATCACTGGGACACAACCGCATCGCTTAACTTTTCCCATGGCTCTGAGAGATACACGTATCTTCTTTGTTGTATTCGGAATGAACAAATAAGGCATAGCAGGTGATCTTCCTGTAATCATGAAATCAGACAATGCTATTCCTACCTAAAGCGACTTGGTGCTCCCAATGGCATCATCGTGGAAGCACTTGCTCAAGAAGAGTGGGTGCTTCCCAGCAGCATTCTAGAACCAAACTGCAAACTCTCTGGTGCTTGCACTGAAACAGTATCTGGCTCACATGTTTGCAGGAGCCTCCAGCACTAATCGACATTGTTTTCTGATAAGGTAAAAAAAAAACATTTCGGGGCCCTTCAAGTGAAATTGCACGAAAGGAGTGCGAATGTGAGTTGCCGTCTCGTGTTCTTGCAGGTGAACTGCATGCAAATTTCGTGCCTGCTGGGACAGATCGAACTGGAAGGGCGCCGGGTGCCACTTATGCTCAGTGGACGCACATTGCCATCCTTTCTGCAATACGACACGTCGCCACGAGCAGGAGGCTTTGTGGACGGCCGCTTTTTGACTGGCATCCGGCCACAGGAGTACTTCTTCCACTGCATGGCTGGACGTGAGGTGAGTCCCTCCACCGCCACTGCCATGCTGCGAGTGCAGTTGGCTCTCTATCGAACGGGGCAGGCAGGGGCAGCAACGTGGCCAATGCATGTCAACATGAAGGATATCGAGCAGGTTGAGTGCTTTGAGTAGGGCTAACACAGCACATGTTGCACAGACTAGTAAGCTTGCCCGTTTCATCATGCACCGTTTGTTAACACGCTCACCATCTCTGTGCTTCAAATGTGGGTGCAGCAAGGAAGAGAATTGGTTGTGGCTTCAAAATGGTGACACCATGGACCCTTTCTTTCCTCTTCTAGGCACACTGGTGATCAAGGGTGCTTCACTGCTGTATGGGGCTGCATGGCCGGACATAGTGCCGGTGCGGCCATGCTTCTCGGTTCACTCTAAGCGGGGCAAGTTGTTGACATGTTTTGAGTACTGTGGGTTAAAATGTATGCACTCGGGTCGGGACCGGAAGAAAGGTAGATTAAAGTGAGAGTTCGAGTAGAGCATGCTCATTATAATGAAGGATTGCCGTGTGTGCTTCACACTCATATCAGTGTGTTAGAAATGCCCCGGAACACCGTGGCCCTTATTGTATATGCAGCTGCAAGCACTGCACTACTGTAAGGGCTGTGCCCTAGCTTGGTAGCTTTTAACATTAAAAAAACGAAAGGACTTCCAGTGTCGATGCTCTGCCCATGCACTAGCGAATTCTCACACTCTGCATGCTTACCTGCTGCTACTGCACAGTGCGCGTGGTGTCATCACAGGTGGCATGCAGTGTCGTAAGTGATCGTGAAGACATCTGAAGTTGATTGTGGAGACATTGAAAGCAAAGAATATGAGAGTGCAGACGTTGCGCATGCTTTCTGCTACTGCTTGGTTGTCTCGCAAGACGTGGTGGTTGTGATCCATGAAAATTGGCACTGCTTACCTGGCATCTGCAATCACTGGGACAAGCTCACTGGTGTACTTGTTGGACAGTGTTGAAACAGACACAATTGCAGCTGGCTTGTCTGCTGTCATTCCAGCCATTTTGTGTAGTGCTGACTCTGCACTACCTTATGGCAAGGTGTAAGAAATTTGCGAAATAGGCTGGCACAGCGGCTATGTATTCTTGGAATGTGTGCAACTGAACCTCTTTAGAAGAGACACCGATACGAGAAACAGTTAGGTATAAGATACATCATTTACTAGCATCGTTAGCTGCCCTATCTCTTCCATTAGCTGGACCTGTCTTGCAATGGAGACACTCCTGAGGACAGTTGGTTACAAGGGACAGTCTTTCTTGACACAAATATTTTAACTCTAGATGCTGCATTGTTGGCTGCTAACAGTGAGCAAGTTGTAGTGGAGAAAGCATGCACTGTGTTCGGAATGAGTCCACCATACAAATCGCCTAGCATTAAGGCAAACACTGTACAATAAATGCTTTGTAACAGGCTGTGTGCCTATTTTATGGTCAGTTTAGTTGTAGCGTGCCTATATCGAAATAGGGGTTGATTAGAAAATGAACACGCAGCACTGTGCTTATAAGAGACCCCTCAATTTAGCATTGTTTTTTTTTATAAAAATGTGTTTCTCTTATAGAACGGTGAACTTGTACCACTGTGTTAAAGTCGGGAAGCAAATACGTAGTGCGGAACTGTTGTGAACTGGCTCATGGTAGCACAAGCACACTGAAGTGGACCCGAATTCAGCCGTTGTAGTGACGCTGCGCTCTGTCATGCAGGGTCTGGTGGACACTGCTGTGAAGACCAGCCGCAGTGGCTACCTGCAACGCTGCCTCATCAAGCACCTGGAGGGGCTGATGGTCTGCTACGATCAGACGGTCAGGGACAGCGACGGAAGTGTCGTACAGGTATGCTGCGTCTAGTGTTTAGTGCTTTTTGTCATAATGTACTTGGCGTGTGTTGGCTGATGTGTGTGTAGGGTGGCCAGGTTGCGCTCAAGCTTACAGCAGACTTGCAGTGTGATAACACAGTGTTAAAAAAGGGGATGACACACCGTGCTGTCTTAGAGCATAGGTCGTTGCCATGCTTATATGCATGAAACATTTCTGTTTCTGCTGTAATGAATCTCGAACAAGCCCATGCCTCAACTGTTACTACATCCCGGCTGTTTAATCAGCTTTTTTCTGCCTGGTCTCCTGCAGCATTGTTTGTATTGTTGAAAACTTCAGTTCAATTCAACATGTAAAGTTGAGTGACGACACGCATGAAATTGGGCCTCCCGTAATTCTCTTGCAGAGCAGCTGTGTAAGGGCTGTCGGAGGCACCTGGTTGTGTCTTCTGCACCACAGACTTTGCGATGATCAAACTGTTTAACAACATGCCATGGGCACAAATAGGACCGTTAACTGAAATTTGTGGTGCACGTTGTTTCAAGGATTGCTGCCTTGACTGGTGAATTGTAATGCAGTAAAATCTCATTAATTTGACCCTCATTAATTCAGAATATCGGATAATTCGGACTTGTTCACTGGTCCCCGTTGGCTTATTTATTGCTTCAATGGTGTCGAACGCTAGTTAATTCGGCTATATTTTGCTGCACCCCGATAAATTCGGACGATCCTCGGAGTGCACCGTGCCCAAAGCACCGCCGATGTGCCATGCGAAAAAGCAAAAATGGTGTTAGCGTCCAACCAAAACTATTATGAACTAGAATATATTCTAGTCCACTATGCTGAAATAAAGCGGCGCAGTACGAATTGCCATCGTCACGAGCATGAGCTGTGTGGGGATGAGAGAAAAGCTGAAACAATTCAGCCTGTTTGTGTTTACTGCTATGTATGACATCGCGCTCGTCATGTGCCTTCGGAAAAGCATAGCGCAGGGGTGGAAGTGCTGTGCCATTTGTGCCATTCTGCACCAAACAGCCCTTGTGCGCCAAGCTGCGCCCAAATGGTATTTGAGCGTGATTACAGTCGGCAACCGATTTTTCGGACCCTCTCAGGAACGTAAAGACGTCCGGAAAGTCGGGTAGTCTGGAAAAATCAATGTAGTCAGAAAATGTAGCATTTTACCTATGTTTTTTCTTTATATAGAGGGCGAAGGAGCACACTTCGAGACCACGAAGCGGGCGGCGGGACTGATGCGTGTGCGGGCCGCAATGGAATTGCTACTCAAGAACTGCCGCCACGTTTCTGGCGCCGTGCTCACTACACTGAGCCAAAACGAAATTACTATTTGTGGTCACTGTTCCTCCTGTTGAGGATGACTAATACGGCGTTTTGAAGGCATGCGTGCAGCCGACGCGTGCAAAGTCCGAATGAAACTGCGTTTTGCTGAAAATCGTAGTCTACTGATGTGTTGACGGATGGCGGCTGCCATACTCAAAACTGCCGCACACACTATCGTGGTCGCTGTGATTATGAATGACAGTGACAAATCCTCTGAAAGTATGCGCATGTCCAGTGCACACAATGCCCGGAGGGAGGTTTGACTGTTGGCTGGTTTTTGAGAACAGCAGTCGCTACCAACGCGTTCATGTATATGGCCACATTAAACTCTGAAAGTAGTACGTACGTGCCCAACACACAGTGTGTCGAAGCAGCACTGCTTTCCACAAAAGTTGCGGAGGAAACCGTGCTATAGATGTGATCACTGATAGCACCGACGCAGTTTATGAACGTATATGTGCGCGGCCAGTGCACACGGAGAGAAAACGGAACTACAGGTTGCTGTTCACTGAAGACCAAAACGTGCTCGCTTTCATCGCGATCACCGATAACAACAGCTCAGAAACTACTCGGCCACTGCAGTGGCAGTTCAGAGGACGTAAATTAAGGCATAAAAAGGCACGAAGCGTTCTATTTTTCCTACTGTTCACTGATGACCATGGCGGTGCGGACTTTGGTATTTTGTTTTCATTTGGCCTCTAGCGCGCGCGATGCCACGAGCAGTCGCGGCGCTCTGCACTCGGCACACTCTGAGGGTAGTGCATGCGAACAACTCAACGTGCAACCAAGTATGTCGTAGTTATCGAGAGTTCGATACCAATAAACAATGCATGTGCTTGCGGGCACCAGCGGGCAAGTCCTAATAAACATGTTTTCCGAACTTGTGTAGTCTTGTAGATGGTTTCGCTACGGCGAAATTCCGTGACTAAGAATTTTTTACGCAACCCGTCAGTTCCGTCAACTTGTAGAGAGATTTGAAGGTTGGAAGCAATTTGCAACCCAAAAAAACATTTGAATTAGCAAACAGTTCCTATATGTTAAAATATTCTAATTTAAAGTCTTAGAATGGCTATGTGCTCCAAAACTCGCTTTCTCTGCTACAAAACTACAAATTTGCTTTTCCAATGCTGCTCCAAAATATCATAATTGCTGCTCCAAAACTGCTCCAGAACGGTCATTTTGCTGCTCCTAGCCCTGCTCCAAAAAATTTGAGCCTGCTTCCACCCCTGATAGCGGCCATCTGTTATTACATTGTCAGCGATGGAGGGCTCACACACAGTGGCTGCAGCAACCTAATTTTGTTTTCACGTGGCACTAGCCAACTGTGTGATAGACCCGTAGCTGTTGGATAGCAACTACAGAATTTCGTGAACGCTATCTACGATAACCAGACGATAGCTTCCATGCAGTCACTATGCACGATCATGTTGCTAGTGGCTATGATTTCATGGGCAGCTGATGCGCCGTTCACCCAGCAGCTTTGTTTTGACTCTATGCACATAAGCAGCGCTCGTGCCTCCAGCGGCCATGGTTGCTTCTGGAGCGATTGTGGATGCTGACGCGTTTGAATGATCGGGAGTTTCCCCCCATTGAAATACACAGGGCTGTGCTGGGACTACGGCGTAAGTTCGAATGAACCGAGTTTGAAAGAACGTGCTTTTACTGTACTTAAGAACCTGTTCTTTACCTGACATTCTGTTTTGAACAAGGGATATTTTATTTTATTCGATATTGGCCAGTTACTTGCTTATTAGCCATTCCCCTAGAATAGTGCTGCTCGGTAAATATGCTTGTGACGAGATGCGTTCTACCACGCCTTGCATATTGTCATGTGGTCATGACAATGAAGGAAGCAGAACATAAGCCATTGAAGGTCAAACTCTTTTATTGGGTTAGCCTGTGCCCAGCAACGAAAGTAGCTCTCACTTTTCAAGAGTGGCGAGTACAGTTGTCAGTCATTGATGAAGAAACTTACCAGTGGCAACATTTGTCAGCTTTTACACATTCATCATAGAACATTCTAGTTTTATCACTTATGCTTGCAAAAGGTCTGTGACATACTTTTACATATGCGTCGTGCATGCAATGTTAGTAGTACAATCGGCAACAATTGCGAAGCTACGTGCGAGTCTAATTATGGCTTGCACTGCGTGATAACACACATAACCAGGGTGTCTAGCGACCGGGAAAACCGGGAAAAGTCAGGGAATTTTTAGCCACCGGGAAAAGTCAGGAAATTGTCAGGGAATTCGTCAGTCAAGCGAGACACGTCAGGGAAAACTGTCTTGGGGCCTGCCCACACCACTAGTGACACGCACAGCCGATCGCTTTGGGCGAAACGCTGGCGTCAGGGGAATGAAATTTCCATAGAAGGATGATAGGAGGTGTCCAAATTCCACGCTCAGTTTGCTTTTTTTTATGTAGGGAATCTTGAAGGCAATGCACTTTGGTAGCAAATCTTGGAGGCGATGTACTTTGGTAGCCAATCTTGGAGGCGATGCATTTTGGTAGCGAATATTGAAGGCAATGCTTTCTTACGACGTCAAGAGCCCAAATTAAGTAATCGAAATGGAAGACGGCATGTTTTCGGCGTCACCTATTTTTGAGCCATCGTTTGCACGCACTGACCTCTACTAAAATTAGTTAACGCGTTCTGGCTGCAGAGGCAGGGTAACGTAGCATATCGAGCCGAGCCACGACAAGCCGCACGCAATAAATCCAGCATGGCGACGTCCCTTTGTTGTACCACAGCCTGTGGTTGTACAGTGCGACTAGGCTCTACTACGACTGAAACTGTGTGAATTGTGAGCTTTGCGTTTTCGCGGACGTTTTCCCGGAGTTCCTGCGTAGTGCGAATTGTGGTGTGCGACGTTGTTCGCGACTAGGTGCTTCTGTGATTTGAGGTGAACATATCCGTATGTTTCTGTGACGACATATTCCGGAGAGAAGAAATCTGTCGGACCTGCAAACCTGCAGCATTTCCGACGCGAGTATCAGTGTCGCGCGCCGCAAAATATTTTTCATCGAAGATGTCAGGAGGCAAGAAGTGTTCCTTTAATGCGGACTGGGCGAACCCAAGTGTCTCCGACTATGCAAGTTGGATTAGACCTGTGGAAAATGATCCGCACGAAGCCATGTGTACAGTTTGCCGGAAAACGTTTTCGCTGAGCAACATGGGTCACAGAGCAGTTTCACAGAGCAGGTCACAGAGAAAAGTCACACCTCTAGCAAGAAGCACATTGGTGCATTGAATTTTCTCAAAAGTGCTTCCCAGCCAAAGCTATTGTCATTTTTTTAAGAGCCCGACAGATGCCTCGCCTAGCAGTAGCGCTGGATCTGCGCCTGCAGCTCTGATTAAAGAGCTACAAGAAAAAAAGCAAAGGCTGCTCAGTGAAGCGCAACATGAAGTTCCATTCTTCAAGACGAGATAAACTCTCTCAAACCCTAACTGATTATGAGGGCAGTTGCAGTAAATGTTTTCCTCTACAATGAAATGTGCTTTCTGTATACTCTTTTTATATGCTTCACGGACCATTTCCACAAAATGGTGTCTGTTGTATAGGTCAGGGAATTTCAGCTAAAATGGTCAGGGAAAACCTGGAAAAGTCAGGGAAATTGAATTCTCTAATTTGCTAGACACCCTGATAACAAACAGCGAAAAAAATGGCAGTCCCCGTAAAACAAAAGAAAACTAGTATGCATGTCAGTATGGCTGCTTATATGACGTTTTTCTGTATTTTTGACATCTGCTCCAGTTTCAGTACGGAGAAGATGGCCTCGATGTGCTCAAGATGCAGATGCTCAAGCCAAGCCAATTTCCAGTGCTCATCAAGAACAGCCGGGCGGTCACCAACCGTGACGACATCGAGCGATGCGAGCAGGCCACTGATCACGATGAACTGCGCAAGTTGAAGAGAGCGGTGAGGATCAGTGTCTTGCATTGTTTTGCACATGCCTAGTGGCGAGATGCACATAAGCGCCTGACTTAGCCAGCTAGGCATTATACTGCGACAAGAGGAAGCAAATGGGAGCACTGCTGAAGAACAGTGTTGCTCTTGCTTCATTTCTTTCATGTCGGTGTAATGATGGAGCAGCAGAAAAAAAGAAAGAAAAAAACTACACAGCCAAACCAACTTAAAGGGGCACTGACACCAAAATTTTCGTCTGCTGTTTTTTCGCTGCAATACGTAGCTGGGGACCTGTTAGCCATAACACGGCACGTCATTTGCTCCAGCGCGCGGCAGATAATTAATTACGGCATGTTTATTACCCACTAGTTTCAGTTTTGGTTTGGGAGAGCTCAAAAAACGACGAGGCGCCCGGTGAAACTGGCGCCATCTAGTGCTCGCAATGGAGTAGACGAGACACGTGAGCACACATAACTATGACGCACTTCCGCACGACAACCGCCGCGTGCTCGTTTTCTTTCGCCTGTCGCACGTCCTGCGCGTTGTTGTCGCTGTTGCTGTCATCGTTGTTGGGTGGCAACTATTTTCTTGAGGTCTGGCATCGCCGGCAGTCTACTAACGCAGCCGCAGCGAATAAGCAATGGCGGCTATGACGTCATCATTGCTAGCTGAGCTTGGCTGCCGTGGTGACGTCGCGGAAGTTGGGGTCCCCTTCAGGTCACCTTTGCTGCTGTCGATGTCGTGATGTACGGCGTCTAGCGCTCGATTGCGCATGCGAACTTCAATATTCGTTTAAATTATCTTCGGAGCTGTGTTCGCCATTGAGATTTGGTAGATGACATCTGTATGTACACGAAAATCGATCTCGCAGGCTATCTTAGCAGCGAAATTTTGGTGTCAGTGCCCCTTTAAGGGGGGACGCGGCTTTCAAATCGTGAAAAATGCCAAAAAGATCGATTTTTTGAAAATAGTATGTTCAGTTTCTGCAACTCTTTCTCTCACTGATTCCAAAATATCTTTGCTGAAAACCGTGTAGAAATGCCCTAAATAATTCATTTCACTTGTGAAGGAGGCGAAAATCATCGTGCAAATAATGAAAAATCTGCGTTTTTCAAACCGCAATAGCTCCGCAACTACGCTACCGGCCGCCGCCATCTTGGGCGCGTTGAAAAGAGCAGTTCTCCGTCTTCAAATTTCCTGCTTCAGCTAGCTCCTCCCCGCCCTAACAAGCGCACAAAAAGCGAATGTCGAAGGTCGTTTTGAGGGCTCCGACTGGCTGCGTCCGCCATATTGCCCGAGCACGCTTCGCTATTGGTCTGACGCTGCCACGTGGGGCGAACATCGTTTGCTGCGCGCAGAAGACGATGTTCCGAGGTTACGGATGTCGAGTGGTGCTACGTAGTTGCGTGTTTGCACCTGCTCTGTGGTTACCGATCCGACACTCATTCAGAACGAAACAACGTTTTAGTTTGGCAGGCGCACGGAACACACCCGCCGCACGTGCGATCGCGATCAGATAACGGCGGCGTGTCGCGAACATTGCAAAGCGGGTCTCGGACCGACAGACATCGGACCCGCGGACGTTCTGCTTATCAGCAGTGCGGTTGCGTCGGACGTATGAAGGCCATCACGTAGCGGCACCGCGGACTCGCAACCGAGCATTATGTGCAGTACTTTGAAGCCCCGCGCCCACAGCACCGCACGCCTACTGGCTCGGAGTTCGCACTAGGCCTAACTGCGCATCGGCTGCTGGCGCAGCAGCCGATCACGTCGCACGGCGGCTTTTCGGATCAGTGGCAAGGCATTTCGGGTATTTCGGGGCTCGGCTACTCAAACCGCGAGGCCAAGCACGCTGCGCGCCGACTATTCGGAAACGCGGCTCGACATTTCGTGCAAATGCCGCTGACGCCGCTACCAAGCACAGCGCGCGTAGACTTGGTCCCCGCGATCGCTCAGATCGCTCACTTCGCGGACAAATGAAGTGCGGTCAGCGAGCACTGGTACTGTAGTTTAGGTGCATTTTATGCCTTAATTAGTATCATCGAAAGTTCTTGTGCATGTTCTGACACATTGCATATTGTATTCCTTGCAGAATAGCCAAGGGAAGGGAAGGGGGGGGGGGGGTAGCATGAAACTGTAGCTACTTAACCTCGTGCCTCAACTTCGTGCCTCATGAAGTAAACTACTCAGAAATAAATCACAGTAACAACTATGTCTTGACTGCCTCTTAATTCGGAAAGGAAGTATAGCTGTCATGTTGAGAGCCATGTGTTGCGATCATAATTCTGTGGTTATTCATTATTCGTGCAATCATATGCAAGACCACTAATTACATTTAGCATGAATGCAAGAAAGCTGGTAAATTAATATAGTTTGTGGACCCAGTTGTATAACAAACCTTATATTCTGCAGTGTCTGTCACACGACCCCTTCATGCAGGTAACTTGCATTGAAATCTATGCATACAACATGGTCATTGGTGCCTGGAAAGCGCTCTATGCAAAAAGCTGCAGAGAAAGATGAAGTACGAAAAAAAAAGCATCAAAAGTGCACGAAAGCAAGCATCAAATGCCAAAGAGGCCCCGCATCACAAGGGACACCAAGAACTATGATTCTGGTGCATTTTAGATAAGGGGTGTAGGCAAGTAGAAACTTCTCTGGGGCCGTTTTCTCAAAAGTGTCTTTTTGCCTACCTGCCGAGTTTGCACAGCCATTTTCTCCGTAACCGTTTGGCCTATCTTGACCCTGTTTCTTTTGTCATGTTCCTTTGACTCTGTAATTTTATGATGTGACTAGTTGTTCACCCCTAGAGTGTGCCTAATATGAAGGTAGCAAAAAGAATCTCGGTGTAAGAATTTTGTGTAGCAAAAAAAATAAAACGAAAATGTCACTGCACTCATCGTGCATTCAGCTGTACAGAAAATATTCATTTAGCCTTCTAGTGCGTTTTTTAAACTTTCCAGGCTCTCTGCAAAGTGCCAAGGATTGCAAAAAGTAAAAATTTAATTTAATACAGTTAAACCTGGATATAACGAAATTGAGAAATTCCCAGAAAACTTCGTTATAAAGAGGATTTCGTTATGTGCAGGTTCGGCACGAAAATTCGAAAAATAAACGCTTAAGTAAGCAAAACGGTTACAGACGGCAGAGCTGACCCAAAATAATTATTTTGGGCGAGAAAACATTTTCAGCTGAGAACACTTATGTGACCGCTTATAGTACAGGACCGGCAATAATGCGGTTTTTTTCTCACCCCACACCCCACCCCCCCTGGTTTTTCTGACCTCCCGCATACCGCTTAATGTGCAGTCCCCCTAACCCCCCATCCCCCCTTCCCGATATGAAGGACCGGTTATAATGCGGCTGCCCGGAAATGGAAATCGCGGACAATCTAGGTAGGGAGCAGGCTTCACAAAGGAAGTGCGCTGCCCGATAAAAGCGCAGTGAATCATCCGTGGAGGAGGAAGGAGCGCGGAACGAATTAACAAGTGAGCGGAGGGAAGAAAAAAAAAAGGCTGCGGCAGCAACGCGCCGCATGCGCGCTCTCTGAGGATAGGATTTCCAAGGCGACGGAGAATGCTACTACGGCCATTTGTCAGCCGCGAACACTACTGACGGAACGCGTGCCCATGTCCTCCAGTTTACCGCTGTTTGTCTCCAGTTCTTTTTTTTTTACCATTTCATGCGCGCTGCCCTTGAATCACCCCGCGATTTCCTGTGCACCCGATCCCTGTGTTGTCAAGGGCAAACTTCCCCGCGAGCTAGGCCCCGCGAGCTAGACCCCGCGAGCTAGGCCTAACAAGCACCCTCGCCTACTGTCAGGTTAGCGAAGTGCAGACTCGTGCAGCAACCAAAGAGTCGCGCTGCTAGCACGATGAAAAAAAAAAAAAAAGCTCGTTTTTTTTTTCTTTCTCTCTTAAACCGGCGCGACTTGGTAACATCAACTGGAAAAGGAGGGTGGTGGCTTCGCAGGCTAGGCCAGCTGCAGAAAGCGGTTGGAGCAGGTTTGAAGTGAGGGGGAAAGGACACGCCTGCGGCAGGATGATCGCCGGGTCGAGGGATGCAGGCCCTCCTCACGCATGCTCGCACGCACGCACACGTGCACTCGCCTCGCAGTCGCCATGTCTTTGAGCGCGCCAAGCGCGACACCACCACTTCACATTCCGTTGCGGCGGAGGAGGTGCTTCCAGTTGTTGCTCGCGCAAAAGTGACAAAATTTGGGGCAAAATCTCAGGCTGTCGGCGGAGACAATTCTTTATTTCGAGGGGTTCTCCCGCTGCCACTTCGTCATGTAGAGGTTTCAAATACATGTACTTCTATGGAGTAATGGCGAGGAATAGAAAAACTTCGTTATATCCAGGAATTCGTTATATGGAGGTTCGTTATAAGCAGGTTTAACCGTAAAAAGTTCTGAAGATAGCTCTCTGAAACTTTCATGGAAGCATTAGGGAGACATGCTGAATATTTGTGCCAATTTTCATCAGCATCTGTCAAGTTTTTTTAAGAAAGTTGGTTTTCCGAAGCCACATCCCCCCTTAATGCAATGTTCAAGTGCCATGAAACCTCTAGTTATTAGTGGGTTGCATAGAAAGAAGCCAGTTCACCACTCCATGAAGACCATTCTTTTATCGTTAATTATGATGTAACTGCCAAGGTTGTCAAGTGGTATCCCTGCTGCTCTGGGGATCGAACCCATGACCTCGGGCGAAACCCTTTTCTACACATTATCACACATTGGCCTTCATAAAATCACCATATTGTGGCAAGGGCAGATTGTTTCTTTAGTGGGCTCTTGGCACATGGCACTTGGCGGTGGGCCAAGGGCAACAGTGGACAAGTCATGTGACGAGGACATACAGCCAGCACAACCCGAATCCAATCCACAATGGAGCATGTCTTTCAACCCAGATGCTTGCATGTCATTAAGGCCAACTCTACAACTGCCCCACTGTTAAAGGGAAAAAACAGAAACAAGCAGGTTGGCAGAAGAGAGGCAGAGCTTTTGTTACATACTAGTACTATGGCTTGGTGCCCCTCCCCTCTTTGTGACTGTGGATTGTGTTGGCTTGTTTGCTGTAGCCACTTGAATCTAAAGCAACAACCTTCTTCAGATAAAATTTATCCAAAAATTGTCCGCATAGTTGTAACAGAGAACTGAAGGAACGTTTGTTGTGTTGGCAACAGCCAACCATCAGAGGGCCAGGTGCAAAGATATTTCCATCACAGAATGCCGATGGAGCAGGTTGTCTTGCAAGTTTGCGCAGGTTCACTCTTAATTAACTACGACCTGAAGCCACATTTAGAGACAGTCGTTTTTGACAACAGTGTCACTTTGTGAGACATAGCATCACAAATGTCCAGTGGTTGAAGTGACTGTACTTTCCCACCTCTCCTCAACAAGCCAGTTCCTATGCTTTGAAGGTGATACAGTCAAATCTGTCTCTTACGGACCTTGATATAATGAATTCCTCGATATTACAGTTTTTCAATTCTCACTGCTACTTCATAGGAGAACACGTATATATAACCTCTGTATAACAAATGGGCAGGGAAGACACTCTTGATATAACGAATTCCCCCTGTTGTAAACCTAGCACTTTCGTCCCAAATATCAAATTTTAGCACAAGCCGCTGCTGTATGCACTCCTGCGGCTACTTCAGGGACGACGGAGCGCGAAGTGATGTCATTGCGAATAGTGTGCATGCAGCCATCGCAGCAACTTTGCTTCTGCAGAGTGCTGCCAGCGAAACACGAGGAAAGAGAACGCTTGTCTGCGTGGGCCCCATTTCCTTCTCAACTCCCCTGCACCCTGCATCACTCATGCCGGCGAAGCAATTCTCGCTGCTCTAGCTGTGCCTTTTCCTCCTCCCTCCAGACCTTGTGTCGTGTTCCCAGTGGCTTGCTCACCGGCAGTGCCACCATTCACTACTGTAGCTTTCCATGTCTTTCTTCTTTTTTAATTTAGTTGTCATGCTGTTCACGCCCGCTTTTCCTTTCTTCTTTTTTTATGCGGTGCTCACGCATGCATGCGAGTTGATCCCTGTACCCACGAACAGGCGTGGAAGTGCTGTGCCATCTGAGCCAACCTTCGCCAACCTGCGCCAAACTGCCCTTGTGTGCCAAGCTGCACCCAAACGGCATTTTAGCACAAATACAGCTCATGAGCGATCTTTCGGACCCTTTCGGCAACTTGCAAATGTCTGAATAATCAGGCAGTCCGAAAAAAGCGAACGCATGCATGCTGTTTCTTGTTCCTTGGTCTCAGTCTTTTGTGCTGCTACTATGCCAGTACACAGTGGACTCCCTTTAAGATCAACTCAAAGGCACTGTGAAGAATTGTTCGTCTTATCAGATGTTCATCTTATCAGAATTGGCAACATGACTAGGTGCGTGCTAGTATCTTAGTTCAAAATGAAGACTCAAGTACACTTACATCAAAGGAAAAAGACTAGGGGTGTGCGAATATTCAAAATTTCAAATAATTTTCATATAGCATTCGCTATTCGATTCGATTTGCACATAACTTTTACTGTTCAAGCTATTTGAAATTGGTAATCATGGGAAAAAATATGCTACGTCTCATGACAACTGACCCATTCCTGCATGTTCTGCGCTTCGCCGCATAACATCTATGCACAGCGGCGGAGCTAACGTTCGAGTACTGCGGCAAAGTTAACACTTGCGTACTGTGGCGAAGCTAACACCCGTGTACTGCGGCAAAGTTAGCTCAGTTCTCTGTTGGACTGTTCTTCAGGACTTTGGAATGACACTGTGGGATACAGTAGTCATGCAATAAATACTTTTGCTGATTTTTAACAGTACCTTTCACAATAATTAGATATGGTACTGTTTAAAAAATATTCGAAAATTAGTAAAAAAAATATTCAATTCGATTCGCACTTGAGCATGAATATTCGAATCTGCTTCACACTCAAAATTTTGCTATTCGCACAGCTCTAAAAAAGACAGAAAAATAATTTATTTGAGGGAGTCGCTTTAAAGGCAACTGCGTTCAAGTGCTCTTGCTAGGTTTTACCCAGTCCATAATGGATGTCTGTCGCTGTTGTGTGCAACGGCGAGCAGCCACAAATGATGCCATATCTCCTAGTCACCTTAAAAACACTTCAGTTCCTTCAAGCTGCTCAAAATAGTTCCTCAAGGAACTAATGTAGGCATCTGCAGCATCATTTGCCACTGGCGCAGCACTCATGCAAACGTCTTCGTTGTCGCCCGACGTTACCCCCAATGGCTCCTCAAGCACTTTTTCAATCAATGTGTCCAATCTGTTGTCCCTGCACGTTGGGACATCTTCGTCGACACTGGCATAACTGCCTATGGCCATGACGAGTCTCTTGCTGCCTAGCATGGCAACCATGTTTACCTCTTCCTCGTCATCTTCGCAATTATCCTGCTCCGAGCGCTCGGGCACCACAAACCCATCATGACGGAATGAGTTCATGATGGTCGTGTTGGTCACCTGGCTCCAGGCACTTGCGAGGAGGTGAAGCGCTGTCAACAGGTCTACGGTGTACTGCTTGTCGCTTTCCATGCAGAGTAACATTCTCTGCAGAAGAGATTGGCGATAGTGCCTTTTCAGGCTGCTGATCACTCCTTGATGCATTGGCTGGAGCTTTGCCGTGGTTTCGCGGGCAAAAACTCCAAATGTCGGCGACGTGCCCAGGGCAGTTGTCCACTAGGAAGAGTACGCTTCTCTTAAAGAAGCGGCGATTCATGTCTCGCAGCCACTGCTCGAAAATTGACTGCGTCATCCAAGATTTTGAGTTGGCTGTGTAGGCCGCCAGCAGTGTTTTAGCATGCTGGGGCAAGCACTTTGCTGTGCTTGCCCCCTGTTCAGTCATCGCCAGCAAATGCAAGAGTCTTCTGGGGAAGTATTTGATAGAAGAGGGCTGTCTCGTCGATGTTGTAAATGTCGCCAGGGTCGTAGTTCCGGAGAATTTGTTTGAGCTTGGTCAGCCTCCAATCATTGCAAGTCGCTTCGTCAACGGCAGCGGCCTCACCAGCAACAGATTGGAAGACTAGTCCATGTCTTTTCCTGCAACGATCAAGCCATCCGTCACTGCAGGCAAGCTCGATGTTCATTCGTTGGGCGATTTCCTCCGCTTTTGCCTTTAGAACAACGCCGTTCACAGGTAGATTCGCGCTACGAGCACGTTGAATCCAAGTGAGGAGAACATTCTCAAAGCCCTTATGCGCAGCTGTCCTCAACTTCTTCCGCTTTGCCGTAAAGTCACCATCTCTCAGTGCAGCGGTTACCCACGCACCATCCTTTACGATGCCAGTTAGCATGCTCTTTGCAATTCCGAACTTCCACGTGATTTCAGTTTTTGAGAGCTTGCCAGTTTTCACTTCAGCCAAAATTCCTGCTTTTTTTGAAAGCTCGATTGGTGTTCTGTGAAGAGTTGAATTGCTGGCCATTTTCTACGAGCCTAGCGAGGCAAACAGAGTGCGAGGGACTGCATACGTGCAATCGCTAGCTCGGCGCAGAAAGAAAACTCCATCCATTCCATCCATTCGCGGATTTTCCATCCAACTTCCACGTTTGAGAGAGCTGTATGACGCGAACTCACGTGCTTCCGCTCAGAAACTGCATTGGTCAGAAGAGTTGCTCCGTTCGTGAATAAGAAGACTCGGTCGTCATTCTTCTTTTTTTTAAACTTTATTTTTCCCCGCTTGTTCTTGTGTTTTAATGCGCGGCTGCCCTCCGAACTCTTTTTTATTTTTGTTTGCTTTGCCGCCTGCTCCGCGGGTTGAAGGGTGCTGCAAGTGGTGGCTTGCTCCCTCCCTCCTTCCGCTGTGGCCACGGAGGCCGTGCACGGATTTGCTTCGTGCCGTTCTGTTTTTTTCTTTTGCTCCCCCCCGCCCCGTCATGAAAATGCCCCTTAAGATTTCTGTAATCGCTCCGTAAAATCGCCAGCAGTGGCTGCCGCCACCAAAATGTTCATCTCAACAGAAGAGTAGGTACAAGGCTGTTCATCTAAAGCTGATTTTTTTTTGCATTGGGTCTATGGAAAACCAAACAAATGTTCTCGCGTTGTTCGTCACAACCAAGAATTCGTCTTAAACGAGTTCGTCTTAATGCGAGATCACAGTAGGTGTTTTTACGGGCCAAAAAGGGGAGGATATCCTGACCTCAAAGACAAGTTTGCGGACATTCTTAAGCAACTTTGTGCATAGTGAGCTTGGCAAGAGTCCTTGAATTGGCACACAATAGAGGCTTATGTAACAGCAGTCTGGGAGCCAGCAAAACTGGGTCACAAAAGAACTGCTAAGCGAATGAGTTTGAAATTCTGCGAAAGGTAATTGTGCTTGTCTCTTTAAGCTCTTTCTAATTGTCAGCACATTGGCATACAATAATATTGAAGGAAAGCCCCTAACAGCGCAAGAAATGGGATGAGACAGAAATGGACGAAGTGCTGTGTGCAGTAAAGCATTGGCTGCAAGTCAGCGCTTCATCCATCTCTGTGTTGTTGCTATTCCCTAAACATGCACTAACCATCTCAAGTAAGCACTCTAAACTACTACTCTACGTTTACTAATGCTACTACTACTACGTTTACTAAATATTGACAATAACCTCATGATTTGGATAGAACATTTCCTCACCAATCGCTTGCAATTTGTAACTGCTAATAATCATAACTCTCCATTCACTGAAGTGCAGTCAGTTGTGCCTTAAGAATCCGTGTTGGGTCCTCTATTATTTCTTATCTATATCAATGATCTGTCTGCTTCAGTAACTTCTAACATACATCTGTTCGCAGGTGACTGTGTTATCTACCGGGAAATCACTAATGCTGATGATGTTAAGATACTGCAAACTGATCTAAATAATATAGCTGACTGGTGCAAGAAGTGGTTAATGGAATGAAATATTAACAAACGTAAAATGTTGCATGTATCCAGAATTAATTGCAATCCTAGCACCTACTATCTAAACAACATTCCCCTAGAATCCGTAATTTCACAAATAACTTGACTCAATACAAATAACTTAACTTGGACCACTCACGTAGAATACATAATTAACAATGCTAATTGCATGCTGGGATACTTACGATGTAACTTTTCCAAAGCACCATCTGCGTTAAAACTACTACTATATACCATATTTACTTGAATCTAACGCGCACCTTTTTTCCGATAAAACGGGTCCAAAAATCATATGCGCGTTAGAATCAAGTGCGAACGAACGACGCCGTTAGCATATTGCCGCTGGCATCAGAATGGCCCCCTCCTACGAAGTCCGGGTGCTGTCGAATGGTCACCGCCGAAAAAACGAACTAGCAGTGTGGCAGTCTTTGGTGTGCATAGTTTCTGTAGTTTCTCTGTCGCCGCCAGTCCCGCGCTGAACGGCGCCACAACGCACATGATGAGTAGGCTGATGATGCTTGCCGTGCCAGCTTGGCTATCTTGAGGCTAACCAAAGTCGCTACGTCGCCGATGCAATCTCTGAGAAGCCCAGCCGCACCAGCTTTCGGCAGCGTTCGCATGTAGCCATAACGGGAGATGTTTCATATCACCGCACGCAAAACGACTCATCATCGCATTTCTCCCTCATATCTGAGCTGAGCCAGGGCCACCTGAGCCTCTCGGTCGTGCGCGCTGCATGACGTCCGAGATTGCATCACGGCAATCTCGGGGACCACGCCTCGACCATGCTTAATCTTATCTGCCAGCCTGCACAGCATGCATGGCAGCACACGGCAGCTGGCGTGAGGGAACTGCGATAGCACGGAAGAATCCAGCACTGCGAGTAAATGATGTTACCGCCGCTTGCACGCGGCTATGCCCGGCAACGTGTGGCAGTTTTATCGGGACTCAGGAGTTACGAATCAGCACGCTGAACGTGTTTGAGACACTACGGATTGAGTGAAGCGCGAAAGTCATAGGGCAGCCATTCGAGGGACTGCGGGGGTTCAAAGTTGGCAGTGCGTTTATTATGTGAGTGCATTCATTACGCGAGTACGGCACTTGTTTTTATGAATGTGAGAAGGTTAACTACTAAGGGACCTTTCTTTTCCGTGTCATGAAAAATGGGAGTGCGTTACAATCGATGTCTCACTTTTTTTTTTTTTTTTTTTTGGTCGTGGGAAACGGGTGCACATTAGAATCAAGTAAATACGGTAAGACTCTTATACGCTCGGAACTCGAGTATGCATCTGCAATATGGGACCCTAGTCATGCTAACCTTACCACCTCACTTGAACTAACACAAAATAACTCTGTTCGATTCATATTCTCTAACTATAACTGTACTGTAAGTACAGTCTACGCCCATTACAACGGACCCTCATAATCCGGGAAAAAACGTCTGCTGTATCCGTAGTATGCAGTATCCAAATGGGGGGGGGGAGGCGATCGTGCGACATAAAAATGTTACCGGAACGTAATATGCTTTTAAAATCGCATTCTTGCCAGTGGAACAGCCGATACGACATAATCTGACGAATTACGGCCATGAATCAAAGATTAGACCAGTTTGACGCCGCACGCAAGCTTCAGTTTGTACACAAGGGTCTGGTACCACCCCCCCGCTTGAGGCAATTCTTACCTTTTTCATTGAACGGGAAAGGTGCATGTGAGGAAAGAAACTTCATGGAACATGACTTTTTATTTTACAAAATATACTGAGTGATGAGGGCCTGCTTAGCTCCTGCCAGAGAAGACGCGGTCACCTTGTGTTGCATTTGTGTGAGCTGCAGAACTTCCGCGGACCAGTCACCTTGCTGCTGCAGGAAATATCCTTTCAGGGCCTCAATGTAATCCATGGCCTGGGACGAAGAAAGCTTAACAGGAGCTTCAGCGAGTTGCTCAGCTCTTCTCCTGAGCAAAAGTCCGTTCACTGGAATTCCACGAGCACGCGCGTCCCGTAGCCACATGAGGAGAGCAGACTCGACGTCCGGGTGCGCCGCTTTGCACATTTGAAAACGCTTTTCCTGGATCTCGCCGGAGTCACATTTTTCGGCGACGTCCTTGTTTTTCAAGATAGAGTTAACTGTCTGCTTAGACAGGCCCATTCTTCTGGCGATGTCCGCCTGTTTTTCGCCATTAGCTACACCGTTAATTATACTTACCGTATTTTCCGGTGTATAAGACGCGGTTTTTTCAAAAATTTTCGGAGGTGCGTCTTATACAACGGTGCGTCTTATACGTACTTTTTTTGTAGTTCTTTTGGGAGAAACTCATGTTGATGCTGATGAGTCTTTCTTTTTTAACGACTAGAGCAGTCCGACGCGAATGATGCGTCATAATTATAATAACGAAGGCTCAACGTGCCGGTACTACAGTTCCACAACAAACCAAAGTACATAAAACGGAAAAATAAAAAAGAAGTATGTCATGTAATAACGTGTAATATAATGCAACTAGCGCGGTAACTTTTGGATACGATCTAACGTAACACTGCAAAACGTACGGCTGCTCCAGGGAAGGCGCAGCACGTAGAAGTGTTTACGAGCCGCTGATGGCTGCCAAGATAGCGCTATCTCGGCAGCCGACAGCCGAGCGACACTACCCCCCCTCCCCCTCCAACGTCTTTTCATGCTCGTTAAAGACGGGCGGGGCCTTTCCTCCCCGCATCGACGGCAGGTGTCCTGATCGGGGTGATGTTATCACATCGGCCCTCGGAGCGACGGAGATAGGCCGGGCTCGTTTAATCTCTGCTTCAGCCGTTTTCTTCGCCCCCACTCACATGCTTTTATTCTAGCGATCGTACTTTGGGCTTCAGGGGCTTCCGGAGAAAAGAATCGGAAAAAGGGGCATCACACTCGCAGCCCCTTTTGCGTATGATTATGTTCGCCTGCGCAGCGAGGGGCGCGGCCGCGCGGCTGTTGGTCTGTGCGTGCGCGCCGGCGAGATGGGAACGGGAGCGCAAAATATGCGAGGTTTTTTTTTTGCAAAGCTGGCTAAATATTAGGCGTGCGCAAATTATGCGAGGGTGCAAATTATGCGGGTAAATACGGTATTCCAAAGCGCGTCGGAGGACGAGGACATTGAGGGCTTCGACGAATAAAATGTTTTTCCTGCAGTCATGCGGAACGTTTCAGTGGGTGTGCATTATTTTTTCTCGCAAGTTTGGTGTAGTAGAAGTTTTCTTACGGACTAGCGCTCAGAAATGTAAGTACGGCATTTTACAAGGCTCGCTCAACCCCACGTTATGAAGTTTCTTTGCGGGAAGTGAGTGAATATAGGTGCGTCTTATACACCGGTGCGTCTTATATTTCAATTTTTGCATGCGAACTTGCAAGAACTGGGGGGTGCGTCTTATACAAAGGTACGTCTTATACACCGGAAAATACGGTAGTTTTTCTGACAGTGAAATCTGCTTCCTCTTGCGTCCAGCCATTTCACATTTACACAAGCGCAGCCGCCGCACAAACACAAAGAAGAAAATGGACGCAGCGAGCCACTTCACTGGATTGGCTCGGCTGCGCCAGTGACCCGTTAGATGCCGACAACGTTGCCAGACATACTAGTTGTTTCCCAGCTAAGTAGAAAAAAAAAACGCGTATTGCGTGTCGGCCCCTAAGCTCAGTCCAAACAATTTTCACCCTAAATTTAGTCCGTTCTAGCCGATAGTCCGCTATAGCAGGGTCCGTTGTGAGCGGAGTGGATGCCATTTAAAATGCGTGGTGACCAAACAAACCTACGGATATGGTCCGTTGTAACCGGAAGTCTGTTGTTCCCGGATCCATTGTAACGAGCGTAGACTGTATAACGTCAATGAAAAATAGTCTAGCACTCATTCCATTGGCAAACGGATGCAAAATAGCCTGCCTTTACCTGCTTCATAAACTTTTCCACCATTCAACACTTCATGATGTCTTTATAGTGTGACCTCAGTGCATTCCAAACCGTGTTGATCATAATAATAAGGTAGCAATCACATCATGTCAAATTAAGTCTTTCTTCCAGCTGTTCATTCCCTGTACATCTCGGGACTGGAACCACCTTCCCACAAGTGTCGCATCCATTACTAACAACAAAACATTTTGCGAAGCATTAGCTTACATTGTGTAACCAGGTGAATTATTCTGTTATTCGCACTCACTGCACTGGTTTGTTTACTTTTCAACTAACTTGTTGCTTGTATAATCTGGAGAACCATTGTATTATTTGAATTCGCTGTACCTCTTGTTTCTGGACTTTACCCACTTCACTTTTTAATGCCTTATGACCCTGATAGTGTTATAAATATAAATTAATAACAAATAAATAAATAGTACAGGCCATGATATTCTTTCAGAAATTTTAGTAAATTGTATTCAAGTAGCTGCGATAACTAGGTGTACCGTGCTTTAGATATGAGGTTGCACTGTATTGGAGTTAATATGGTAACTCAAGAAGTGTAGCTCACTTCTTGTGCTACACCAGACACACAGCTTTTCCTACTATGCCACATAGATTCTACCAGCCAACACTGATTCTTGCATTGCATGCAGCAAGCGATGGCTGCCTTTGGAATGCCTACTGCTATCTCACTGTAAAGTGCTCTTGACTCCCGAGTTCCTTGAAACCAAATTTCAGAAACCCTGTTTTCAGCCGATTTTTCCATTGGTGATTTTTAAGTTTAGTATAGTGTTGCAATGAATGTGGCTGCTTGCCTGTATTTTAAAGGAAACCTCCATTCTTGCATGGGCCACCATGTTTGAGGCAAGGGGCATTCATTTTTCTAGGTGCGCAAATGGAGAAAAAAAGTGGATGACGCTGCTGGTGGCGCATCGCACCGACAGAGTGCCTTCACCATGTTCTCTGAAGCTCAAGGGTCACAAATACGGGAGGAGCATCTCAGCCGCTTCCACAATGCAACTCCCGAGACAGCTCATCAGGCCATCTTGGAGGCTTACTTCAACCTCGACGAAAAGGCGCACCACAGGTAAGGCTCCGCATCCACTTGTAGGAGAATCCTTCCAATAGAACGTAGGAGGGAGGATGTTGAATGGAGAAATGAGGTTTGTTTGAGACCTTCTGTTTTGACACCTTGGGATGGTAGCAGTGTGCGTTTTTCATTTTAGCGCTTGGCACAGAAAACCCAGTGCCGTCACTGGCTTCCTTGGCGGAAAAAATCATCAGCGCCACATAGTGGAGTCATTGGCATGAGTAGGTTTTGCGTAAACGTCATCCAGGTGGCACTCAACTTCTTGGCAGCACTGCATGGAGAGATATGGAGTATTATAGAAGATGCATTGATGATTTCAACGAATGTTGTCTTTGCGTTTTAATGCTGTGAGCCCCACCACATTTGTGTAGCAGCTGCGGCACTCAGCGCTGGTCTGAAGGTCGCGGGATTGAATTCCGACCATGGGGGGCTGCATTTTGATGGAGGCGCAATGTCGGGGCTTGTGTACTGCGCGATGTCAGCATGTGTTAAAGAACCTTACGTGGTCGAAATTTTCGGAGCCCTCCACCATGGCGTCTCTCATAATCGTATTGTAGTTTTGGGATGTAAAACCCCAGAGATAATTAATAGCGCTGCCACGTGGATCGAGCCCAGTAACACAATTGTGTTCCACTCTTAAAGGCAAAGCTTAATTAAGCATCCTTTAATTTTTATCTGATAAGGTCATGCATTTGCAACGAAAAGAATAGCAAAATTGTAGATATGCTCTCTGCTTCTTTTGTATCGCAGTGTCCAGATGATTGGCATGTAAGAGGGGGCTTTTTCACTCTAATTTCTTTTTGTTAGGAAACTTGGCCCATGTTGTCTTCTTCTTAGTGATAGTTTTTCAGTGCTTGAACAAGGTTGTTTCACTTTTGATTTGCTTATTGCACATTATGTTTAGTGCAGGCTTCAACACAGTTTTTCCAGCTATCGCCACCGCAGTACAAACTGAACCCAAGTTCACTTTTGCACATCACCTTACACTTTCGTCATGTGTCTCGTGTTATGTGTCACAGGTAAATTCTCCTCTGAACTTTCCTTGGCTTCGTTATTTGTTTCATTGGCCCTGTATAAAGAAACATAGGGCCCTTTGGTATCCTTTCCTTTATACATTGCTCAGTGAAACTTTTGCTCTAGATCAGGTGCATACAAGCTTCACTTGATCAGCTACCATTTGTCAGGAAAGTTCACACACTGTATGTGATGCCATTGATTGAAATATATTTTACAGCACCGTCGTAGTGTGGCACTGCCTAACACTCCCTTTGTTGCACAGGGATGTTTGCCTGGGGATAGATGCCACTTTAGTCAAGCTGTCACTGAAATGTTTGCGTAATATGGACATTTCAGATATAACTCCTGCTACTGGCACAAGTGACCCAGGCTGCAGGTCAGCTCATCACATTGACACACCCCATTCATACCTCGATATGATGAGTTATTGGTTTTAGTGAAGTAAAAATAATAGTGTTGCTATCAAAATGGTTTTACAGATATGTGCGCTTGTAATGAATTAATAACAAGGGCACTCATGTCACCCCGTTCATACCTAGATATAACGAATTATTGGTTATAGTGAAGTAAAATGAATAGTGTTGCAAATGGTCTTACTGATATGTGTGCTTATAATGAATTAATAACAAGGGAACTCGTGTCACATAGCTTGTCAAAAAAAGGCTTGGCATTATGTGACACTTGCAAGCATCAATCTCTTGTTCCATCTTGTATTAAGACATAGTAAAAGCAGGTTAAATATGTGGGCAGTGTGTGTGCCAACCGGGAAAACTGAGAAAACCAGGAAATCTCAGGGAAAACTCAGGGAAAACTCAGGGAATTTGGACTTCTCTTAGGGAAAATCAGCTCAAGTACGAAGGTCGTGGTAATGCTGGCTCTAACTATGTACTTTGTCAACGAAGGCTCCTTGGACGCGGTCATAATCAGCTTTTTGTAACCCCCCACCCCCATAAATGCGCTGCCGAGGCTGTGAAGAAGGAGGCGATCCTTCTCTTGTTGAAAAAGCCTTGCCCCGGGAGTACAAAAGCTGACTTACAGCCTCGGCAGTGCATTTTTGTGGGGCCATGCATAATAACAGCCCAAAGTGGATTATGGTGGCACCCAGGGAGCCATTGCTGTCGCGTTTTAACATGACTGATATGAAGTGTGTCCTCTCCACAGCGACGCCAGCCTCCCACTCTTTGCTAACACATTGCCATAGTAGTACATTTGGCACTATACGCACGGGCACATCCAGCAGTGTGCCTTTGGTTGCATTTAAAAATCCCTTTTATTTTTAATTCGCTTTAAACCTGGTGTGCACATATGCAGGAACAGGTTTTCGATGCATTTATTTTTGGCTTTCTTTTTTATAGGAGTGGGAATGAAGTTGGAGGGGCACAGGCAAACATCTTTTTACCAGAACAGTTCAATCACCTTCTACAAAAACACTTCCTTTTAGTAGTAACATTGTGTTTATTCAGCGATGCATGAACGTGTGATGCACCTTTTGTATCGCGCCCACATAACGTACAGTAAGTCTGGCTTTGGTGAAGCAGTGCAAATGCTGAAACTCCCTTCTATTAACCAGCCACAGCGCCTACTGCCTACCACATTTCCTCCGTGGACACTTTCGCCACTAAATATTATCCGGTTTGTACCTGGCATAAACGAAACAAAGAGGCGTCTGCCACAGGTCGCGCTGTTGCAAGCTACTCTCCTCTACTTAGCCGAGAAATATCCCCATCACACGCATATTTACACTGATGCTTCAACGACTCGAGAGGCTTCTTCCTGTGGCCTTTATGTGCCTTCAACAGAAGAAATACGTTCCTATCGGCTGCAGCGGAAAACATCTTCCTTGACAGCGGAACTTCACGGCATTAAGGAAGCTATCCAGTATATCGTGCGCCAAAAGCCCGGCCGATGGGCAATTTTCACCAACTTCAAAGGAGCGCTGCAAACATTGTACAACCACCTGAAGAAAACTAATCATCAACCCGTTTCTGCCGACATTGCCTATTTACATCACCTGGCTTTTACCGCAGGACACTGCATTACATTTCAGTGGATACCAGCTCACTGCGGCATTCTGCCCAACGAAAAAGCCGACGAAGCAGCGCGTAATGGTCTGCGATATCAAAACTATAAGCGAATCTATTTCACCAAATCTGATGCTTCCCAAATGGCTAAACGATTCGCCTACGAAGAAAGGAACCGGCTATGGAAGTTACCGACATATCATCACCCTTTCCTACACTCAATCGACCCAAATCTCAAATCAAAACTACACTCCAACATCCCTCAGCATCTGGAAACATTGTATCATCGACTACGGCTGAACATGGCATATTCCAACGACTTACGGTACTGCTTCCATCAGGAGACAAGCCCACACTGCAGCAACTGGGGCTCTACTGAAACCGTAGAGCACATTTTGTTTGAGTGCCGAGCGTACAATGATGAGCGTGCGCTCTATGAACATTGCATGCAATCACTTACGCAGCTCCCTTTATCACCTCAGTGTGTTTTAGGCCCCTTAGCTTGCCCCACACAACAGAGACGTGCGATGGACTTTTTATTTACATATTTAAATAGTATAGGTCAACTCGATAGACTTTATCTCCGTCGTCACCATCACTCACCCATCATGCAACGTATTCTATCACATCACTGCGGGTTGGTGCAAACGTGAAATATCATTGGACGCAATTAGGCATCACAGTCAGAGACACAAAGCCCAATTTTTCTTTCTCTTTTCTTTTTCACTATATCTTGTACTTCTTTCTACTCGTCTTTCTCTCCCCAAACTCCCTCCCCACGCAGAGTAGCATGTCAGCGATATTTCAACGCCGGCTAAATTCTCTGCTGTTCAATAAAGAGCTCTCTCTCTCTCTCTGTGGTTGTCATGGTAGTGTACAAGGTTTAGTTGCTCAGATAACAAATGGACAGTGAGAGCGATGGAATGGGTACCAAGAGAGGAAAAGGTAACAGATTCAGGCAAAAGGTTAGTTGGAGTGATGAAATTAAGAAAGTGGAACGAACTGTCATGAGAAATAAGGTGGAACGAACTTTCTCTGGATAGGGCAAATTGGAAATTGTTTGCCCTGCAGTGGACTAAATAGAAAGAGGCTGTTTATGAGGACGATGGTGTAAATTTAAAGGTGGTAACATGAGTCACTTAACAAATTTTCTAACACTATTTGCCACTTATAGATAGGCATAGAAAAGATACGAGGAATTGTACAGCAAGAGCATTATGCAGTCAAACCTTGCTTATAACAAATTCAACATGACACGGAACTAGATTCATTGTGTCAGATTATTTGTTATAAGTGTATATTCTTAGTGCTTTTTTATTGGCAGGACAATTTGCCAATATATTCATTATAACAGATAATTTGTTACATCCAAACTTGTTATATTGAAATTCAACTGTGCAAGACAAATTCCAGCATATGAGAAGATAAATTAGCCGTTCTATTACTTCATATTCATTTACAGGAATATTATACAATAAACCTGTTAAATAAATTCCACATGGAGATCTATAAAAGGAGGAGTAATTAGTTGTGTTGAATACAGTGTTTTACTTTATGACAAAAGATGAAGTTAGAATATAGGTAGGTACTGCAAGGGATGCTGTTGATAGTACGTAAAAGCATTCTGAGAGGTTTTGTAATGTAAAGTTGAACACAGATATATCGAACTCACGTAATATAGAATTTTTGGCTATGTTGAACTCGTAAATTATCCCCTTGAAAATTCTGTGTAAAAGTATAGAAATTTGTACGCTTAAATCAAATGTATTTTTACCCACCCTCATTTGTATCAAACGCTGCGCAGTCTGGAAGGTGCACTTTGGCACTCGCCGCACTCCGCGACTTCTGCAGCACCGCGCCTTTGCCGATACCCAAAATGCTCAAAAAACGTGAGAGAGAGGGGGTTCAGACTGCACTCTCCTGCTGGGCACTGGCGGAACAGCTTTTCTTCCATCTCTCTCTTTCATTCTTTCCACGGGTTACCATAGTAATCGGCTCAGACAGCAGGAACGAAAGCTCCGACAGCCCCCCCCCCCCCTTTTTTTTCTGCCTTTATATTTTTAATTTTTTTTTTACTTTTTCGTGAGTTTTGATAAGCCAACCACAGCCCATGCCCTTCATGTCCTCTTCAGGTGTGAATTATGATTTTGTGTGAATAAAATGGTCGAATTTTTGCACGTAATTTTCTTGGTGCTCCATATTGCATTGCAAGAAGGAAGACGTGGTTACATGTTAGAATGTTCCTTATACAGCAATTATTTGTAATTAGAGCATAATTAGATATAAATTTATTTTGAAATGAGTCATCCCTTATTGAAGAACAAGTAAGAGTTGAAACGCTGGTGAATTTTGTTATTGGATGCGTCCTCAACGAGCCATTGAAAATTATATTTTTGTTGTTGATCCATCGATGCACCACATTCGACCCACTCATCAGATGTGGTAAGGCCTTCAAAAAATTAATTGCCTGGAGGAGTACGCCGCACCTTGCAGCAAACTGATGATATATTGAGTACGTCAAGGGTTTAATTTATCCGAAGCTCACGTGTTTCTTGCAATTTCTTGGCCGCTTGTTCACTGGTCTGCCAAAAGCAATTGCGGCAGTGTACACAATTGTGTACGCCGCTGCTGAAGGGGATATTCACTCAGCCAACCAGAGCTCGCGTCTTACGTACATCACTGTTGCCTTTGGAGGTGGAAATCGTGATTGCTTTGTTGGCAAAGTCCACGTAGTTCAGTTCAGTGAGACTTGGCATCGTAGCTCACCATCACGTGCTTGTTTTGCACTCGTGCGTGGTGTGCGAAGGTGCAGTGGACTGCTCGAATTTTCGAGTTGTCATGTAGCAATGGCCGCAGCGAGCACAAGCAGCATCAAGAAGCGCAAGCACCTTTAATTTGTGACCAAGTTGAGAGCCACTCAGCGTTGAGGCGGGCGAAAGAAGTTTGACGGTGGTAGACGACTTTGGGACTCCTCGGAGCACTCTGAGTACTTCGTTAAAGAACAAGGCGGACATAAAGACAAAAGTGGTAGAGCAACGAACGTCGGAAGCCTGTTGTGTGCACGCTGCTGCCCACGAGAAAGCCGAGAAGACACTTTATGCCTGGCTTTTAGAAGTGCGGGCTAAGAACATTCTGTTGGATGGCCCAGTGCTAATGGCTAAGGCCAAGTGGTTTGCCGCTGCACTCAGTGAAGAGAACTTTGTTGACAACGCCGGGTGGCTTCACCGATTTAAGCAACGCTACAACATCATTGGCAAAACCATTTCTGGCGAAAGCGAAGCCGTAAGCAGCCAGGACATCCAGCAGTGGATGATGGAGTGGGCAGAAATATCAGTGAAGTTTTCACCCACGGAAATCTTCAACGCCGACGAGACGAGTCTATTTTGGCAAATGCTGCCGAGCAAGACTCTCGACGTCCGGGGTAGCACGTGTCACGGCGGCAAAATGAGTAAAGTCCACGTGAACGTTCTGCTGGCAGCCAACATGGATGGGTCTCGGAAGCTTCATCCCTTTGTGATCGTGAAAACAAGGGCACCGCGCTCCTTCGAGAACTCTAAGCAGCTCCCTGTTCGCTACACCTCGAACAAGAAGGCATGGATGACGCGTCAGCTCTTCACAGAGTGGCTGCAGGTGTGGGTCGTCGAGCTGGGCAAGTCGGAGCGTCACGCTTGCCTTCTTGTGGACAACTGCTTGGCCCACCACACCACCTGTGAGCCAAAAAACATCGAGCTCGAATTTGTGCCTGCCAAGACGACAGCGATGCTGCAACTGCTCCACGAGGGCATCATCAAGTCTTTCAAGGTGGGCTACAGGAGGCGACTCCTTGATAGGGCTGCTGGTCAACCTCCGCATGGGCACTGAGCTGAAGGTTGAGCTGCTTTGTGCCATTCAAATGATTACGGGTGCCTGGCAAAATGTAAGGAAGGATACAGTGGCCAGCTGCTTCCAAAAGGCAGGCTTCGCGAGGGCTGAACTTGCAGAAATCTGTGGAGACGGCGGCGATGAGTACATAGACGACGCGTTTTGCTAGTTGTCGTCCCTCTTCTCGGCTGCCGTTCCACCAGGAATGTCTGCAGATGATTTTGTGAAGGCTGACTGGAATGTTCAGGCTCTTGCGAGCCTCGCTGACGAGGACATTGTGGCTGTAGTAGTCACAGGGAACCAGGATGCCCAAGCCGACAGCTGAAGTGGCGAAAACACGTTCGTACACTGCTGCTGAAGTGACGGTGACATTTGGCTTGATTCATTGTTGTTGTGGTGACTTAGAAGGGACCAGTCTGTCACACCTAGACAGCCTTGCTAAGATTGAGGCTAGTGTCTCTAACTTCATTTCGAAGACGAAGAAGCAGGCCAAGATCACCGATTTCTTTTTTCAAGCAAATAAAGCATTCTTTTTTGCATCTTGTGTGCTGAATTAGCTGTCATTCTTGAATGCTCTGATTCGGAGGTGATCGTCAGCCACAGGTAAGGTTTCAAGGCCTGCATTTTTTTATATCGAATTTTTTGTGTATCGAATTGACTCGCAATCCTCTTAGTGTTTGGTACATCCGTGTTCGACTGTATTTGTTTAGGTATACTATGGGTAATATAAGTCTTTTTGTTTCTGAACTCGTGCCCTAGGACTCTTAAGTGTACTTGAAAGTAATCAAATAAAATAAGCAGAATAAAAATAAATGGAGAGACTACAATACAATTATGAAGCGTACTGTAGTGGAGGGCTCCGGAAATTTTGACCACCTGGTGTTCTTTAATATGCACTGACATAGCCCACTACATGGGCTTCTAGCATTTCCTACTCCATTGAAAATGCAACTGCTTGATCAGGATTGAGCACACGTGATTTGTGCCTGCAGTCAAGCATCATAACAACTAGACAGCTGGTGTTGACACAGGCACCTGCCTTCATCAGGACCTTGATGAATCATCACCGCTTGAAACTTTCCTTGAATGACCTCTGCTGTACACTTCATGCTTGTATATTCCTTTGTGTCTGCCGTCTTGGTTTGTTCTTGTGACTAGAATTTGGGAACATGTGCATGTGTTGCCATCTCTTGGAAGCGGTGGCGGTTCGCCGTAGCTGAGGGGGCAGTAGGTGAAAAATTATATCTTGCGAATGAAACTGGTTATCAGAAATGGCTTACAGATCTGTATAGCAGAGACTGCTGCAGTATTTCGGTAGAATTTCTGCATGCCACCTCAAAGTGCATAATTTCCCAGGAAATTTGAGTATAAGACAATGTTAGAATATTAGAATGCCCTGGGAAAGTGCATGGTTTGTGCCACGCTTCTAAAACTTTACTGGTGCGTTCCAGTAGGTCTCTGCTACAAGAATCACAAGTTGTTTATGATGACTAGTTTTGTTCATGAGATATGACTATTTCTCGCTTATCACCTAGTTCAGTTAAGGTAGGGCACCCCGGCTGCCACTGAGAGATGGCATTAGCTGCGTGTGTCTGCAAATCCTGGATGTAGACGAGATTATGAAACCTGTCCACGGTGACAAGCATGTCTCTCAAGGCTGGACGCATTTCCATATAGGATCTCTGGCAGCTTTATACGCAGATCTATAGCTCAAAATCAACATTGGCTGCACTCTGTTTCAGGCTCAACAAATCCATTGTGAAGCGTGCAGATCCGGTGTGTTCCAAGTTGCGGAGTGATGTCCACCTTGGTGCTGTGTCTGAACGGCTGGATGCGTTAATTGAAGATTACATCGAGAAGAATCCCCATGACCTCCTTGTAGCTGAGGGCTCGAAAGAGAGACGAGACTTGGGAAACAAGCTCGTCACCTCTGACGAGTTCCGTAAGATAGTCTACATGCGGAACATGAAAGCCATTTGCGACCCGGGTGAACCAGTGGGCCTGCTGGCTGCTCAGGTGAGACTCTGGCATTTATACACATACCCCGTACACCTCCCACCCTTCTCCGAGAGGTTTCCTCTCACCTTGTTGCCATCGTTGTGCCAGCAGAGACTGGAGGTTGAAGGAGGTCAGAGGCGTAGTGGAGGGACAGGCCAGTGGCCACAGATGGCAGTCCCTTTACCCCCAACATTTTTTTAAACATTTCAAGTTGATGAGCGCATCGAGTTGAGAATGCCGTCACAACGAACTATGCCAAATTCAGCAACCCTATGCACCGTGGCCACGCCACGAACTGAAAAAACAATCCCGTGGGCCTCTTTGGGCTTTTCCAGCAAACCAGAGTTAGCTGTGACATCAGCACTGTGTTTTTGGTGATGTCAGTGGGAACAGAGCTCCATCATTTGGTTCAAGAAGGACGTATGACTTCCGGTTAGTCTGGTAGGAATTTGCAGGGCTCCCTGCCTGCCTTCTCTTCCTCGTTGTGTGTGGTGTGGTGTTCGCGTGTGCACGCTTGTCACATGACGTTCGGAGGAGCATTTGGCAAGGATGTAGCCCTGGCAAGTGGCTGGAGCGTGGTGCAGGCAAGCGCCGCGTTTCAGTGATCAAACGGATGTAACTCTGTTATTACGGCACCGTTTCGAATCCTACGGCTACGTGTTGGTTGCGGACACCAGCATAACAGCAACACATTAACTCAATTTTGGACTCTGGGCTTTTTAGGGGCCCTTAAAAGCAGCTGTGCCAGCATGCTTGCGACTACAGTTCTTGCATTCGTGTTAACCGTGACGCATTCAGAAACTGTTTGTATAAGCCTGACCCATGGCACGTTCTATTTAAGGTGGGCAGTACAGGACATTTCTAAAATTCATATCTTTGCAAAATTTGTATCAACCATGGTCGTAGCGTCAAGATTCTACTTGATGCACGCACACCCCTAGTTCTCTCAAATTTACTGAAATGAGTTTTTACTCTTCTGTCATTCGAACATTTTTGTAGCACCTGTTTTGTAAGAAAAACCTGTTGGTGACTGCATACTCTGCTGAAAAGATTGAATTTCAGTATATAGCTTAATTTTCATATAATGAAAGAAGTTGCTGAACTTATCTGCTTCATTATGTTATCGCGACAAATGGCAACACAACGGGTGATGGGACAACATGGATAGAAAAAAATGTGGCTGATGCCTGTCATAGGAATGGGCATAACGTGAAAGTGAAACCTGTATTCGCACATAAGCTGAAGTCCGGCGAATTGAGGGGTGGGAGATGGGTTGGATACTCTGAACATGGGTGAACCCTTTGCATGTTTACATCAGTGGCACCTTGACCCTGCACAGGGGTCCTTGACAGTTGCACACTGGCGAAATTTCTCGAACGACCCACATTTCTCTGGAGACACTGCACGGAATACGCCAGCACCCTGTGCAAACCTGCCATAAACCGGGAGCGTCCGTAAGCGGTGAAACATTGCAACTGAAACCGAACTGTTTTTCAGCGTATCATTTTGTGAATGCACACTTCGCTGTGCGAAAGGAGCGTCATTTGCTTGTCGGTGGCCGTCCTTGCGTTCGCGGAGTAGAGCGCGCGCAATGCAACTGGCTATCGTATATGTCACACAAGACGAGTTATGTAGCCGCCGTGGCTGAAGCAATGCACCGGCAGGATGCCGAAGCCTGCGTAGCGATAGAGGCGTCGAGACTGCTGAAGTGCTAACTGCCGGTGTGTATATTAACAAAATTTACGACTTAGCTCCATCATTCCTAGGTGGCGGTATCATTGCTGAGAACCAAGAGTGCAGTGAAAGAAAGGGTGGCGATGTTAATTTAAGAGAAATATTGCATGCTAAATAGACGCAAATTGTAAAGCAGTGTACTAAAGATATAACGCCCGTTTTTTTCTTCCGTATTGAAAATCTGGTGGTGGTGTGGTCAGTAGCGTTTCCAGATCCTGCCGCTGCACCCTGGCTGGTTGTGGGTTCGAATCCCAGTGAGTGGTACTTTTTCAGTCTCAAATGAGCATTTATTTTTCAGACTACTTCCGTTGCGGAAATACGTCACAGATTTCTTAGTGGACCTCGGCATAAAACACTTTCATTCATTTCATTTCATTTATTGATACTGTTAGCCCAAAGGTCGATACAGGGTGGTACCATTACGCATCTTCAGTGAATGCTGGAGCCACGAATGCTTCACAACGCTTTTGTTGCAACCAACAAGATAAGTAAATAAATAAATAACAAATTAAAAACCCCTTTTAACCATTGTAGATTTCACGCAATTATAGAGATTCTACACTGAACTAATTCATATGTGGACTAATTTTGCGAATCACATTATGAACTACTCAATCAACCAAGGAGAAAAAAAAACACACACACAGGAACAGTCTCTGTCAGCACAATACTTAGTGAATACTGATAATGTTTGAACCTAGTGACATAGAAGAATAATAATAGGCAAGCACCGACTTTTCGAGTTGTTTCATGGTGTCACTGTTAGTTAGGCTATATGGTAAGCTATTCCAATCTTCAGTCGTATGTGAAAAAAATGAGTACTTAAATGCGTCTACCCTAGCAAGAATTGGCATGTACTGCTCCTCGTGGTTAGATCTGATGCTCTGAGAAATCAGTCACAATCTCTTTTGTAAGTATTTTCCAGTGTTAAAATTGAAGTAACTTTGTTTCATCAAATAAATAAATTTTAATCTAGTGACTTTGCGTCGCAATGACAGCGCAGGAAAGTTATTCTTTTAGCATTGCTGTCACTGAATCTGTGTATCCGGTTTCATTTATTACCTGAGCGAAATCACGTACTGTTTCTAAGAGCTGTATGACTGTGGACCAATGACTCCTAAACCCATCTTGGCTAGGAATAAGCGGGTTCAACTTTTCGAGATAACGGATAGTGCTTCATGTTAGATAATGCTTGGTGTTAATATACATGAAAGACAAGCAGGAGTCCTTTTCCGTGTTGCCCCATCACCCGTTGTGCATGTTCATTTGTCACTAGTATGACCAACCAGCTAGCCGACAAGTACATGTTAAGCAAGTTCATTATGTTGAGGTTCAATAAAAAAAACCCAGGCATGAATGGCCCTTCCCAGCAAAATGCTGGTTCCTTTTCTTTAACTTGGCGCAAAGTTAGTATAATGCTGTAGGCTGTTTGCTACATTGACTCACGAGCATTGCTTGCTGGTCATGTTTAACCCAAAGCCAAAGTGTGGGTCGTGCATGACAACTCACAAAAAGAAATAAAAAAGAAGAGTCAATTTTCATATGCAATCACTATGGTAAAACGTACCTGTACTGTAGTGGTTATGGAAGGCACTGTTATTTCATTGCAGCAAGATTGACATTTTGTGCTTAAATGTTGGATTCAATCTAATAATATGTTTATGTGATTTGTGTTTGCTAAGTAACCTAATTTGTTAAATGTAATTTACTTTCCTACTTTCTGTTGTACAGTAGAACCTCGTTATAATGACCCCAGATATAACGAACTATTGGATATAACGAAGCAATCGCAATTCCCCTTGAAATTCCTATAGATGAAATTGATATTAGTTATAACGAAGTAATTACTGCTCCCCCTTCAACTTCGTTATAACGAGGTTTTACTGTATATGTAATGCTGAACGGTGCTCGTGGTTTGAGCTCTTCCTTATGTGATGTAGCTTTTGTCCTTGAAGATGCATTGTTAGGTCTTTCAGAGTTCCTTAATACCGTCAGGTTGTTTTCCTAAGAGCTGCTGGGAACCTCGCTTGTGCAGAGCATTGGCGAGCCCTCGACGCAGATGACGCTGAACACGTTTCACTTTGCCGGTCGAGGCGAGATGAACGTGACCTTGGGGATCCCACGGATGAGGGAGATCCTTATGGTGGCAAGTGCCAACATCGCAACTCCAACCATGGACCTGCACTTGCTGCCGCAGCCGAACATTGAGCAGCGAGCCGAGGAGCTCCGGGTCAAGATCACCTCCGTCAACCTTTCACAGGTGCCTTTTTCAGAAGGCTGTACAGTCTTTGGTGATGTGCAGCAAGAGCTCGTTAAATTGAACTGATGCCCTGTTCCAAGCACAGCATTGTGTATTTCTGTGGCGGAAGACTGCCGATGATTTGAACCACGATGGTTAAATTGAAGTGGGAGTCCTCGGTTTTGGGTATGTTGCTCCTTACACAAGTCGGCCGAGATTGATTACGATGTGTTGTAAGAGCAAACCAAACAATATTACTGGTGAATGTTAGCGATCACATCTAATTTTGATTACAGTGAAACTACAGTAAAGCCTCATTGATACAATCTCTACTCAATATGATTTTTGGGATAACTAGTTTTTTGTTCCTGCTAACAGGCCACAGGCACGATGTGATTTCATACAGTTGACATGATACTTCTACTACAGTAAAAGCTCATTAATTTGAACAACAAGGTGAAGCTGCCTCAGTTTGAATTAACGAAAGTTTGAACTAACAAAAGTGAAGAACAACGACAGTACACTGCAATTGGTAAGCAGTAGGGCATGTCAACAATTTATTTTTTGAAAAATTCAGTGATCACGGTCTGCGTTTTTTCGTTGAAGGCGACAGCGAGCACTTTTTGTTATAACGAGCGAATTTGGCGGAAGGCCTCTTCTTCACCTTCTTCAAAACCTAGGAAGAGACGGGTGGCATTCAATCCGGCCATGACTTCTGTAGCAGAGGGCCGCACCGGTGCTTCATCCTCCTCCTCCTCCTCCTCCTTGTCACTGGCAGTGACATGCTTGGAACTTCTTACCTGACAAATTATGTTGTCATCCATGAGCGCACTGCACACCACTGCACTTGCGTCCACATCGATGTAGTCCGCGAAGCAGACGTCTTCTGGAACGTCCTCCATGACACCTTGTTCGAGCACAGGTGGCTCGTCAGCTTGCAGAGCTTGCGTGCTGAAGCTGCACTGGCGATAGCAATTTGCTATCGTAAGTGCTGTAACTTGCTCCCAAGCATGCACGAACATGTGTAGTGCACTTAGGAGTGTCACTTTTGCATAAAATAGTGCAATCCAACATAAGGCGCCGAGAAAATGATTTTAAACTTTTTATACTTTGGTCCATGGGCTGCAGCACCGCTGTGGTATGTGCTGCAAGGAAGGCCAGCTCAGTGGCCCCTGTCTCAATGTCGACCTTATGAGCCGAACAGTTGTCCACAAGAAGCAGGACTTTGCGGCCACAGCGTTTGAACTTCTTGTCAACCTTCGCTAGCCACTGCATGAACGATTCCCCCGTCATCCAGGCCATTCGTTGGCTGTGTAGTCTAATGGGAGGGACCAGATGTTCTTGAAGCAACGAGGACTTCTTGATTTGCCAATCACGAACAACGGCAACTTCTCAGCCCAGTCATGTTCGCAGCAACCATCACAGTTATTCTTTTTTTGCTTCTTTTTCCCCCCCGTGCACTTGTCAGCTTTATACACGTGATGGTCTTGGCGGGAAGCAATTTGAAAAATAAGGCAGCTTCGTCCGCATTAAAAATGTCCTGCAGAGAATACTTCTCCACGTAGCCGCCAAGCACCTCGGAGTGCCAAACACACACATTTCCATGTTGACGGTCTTCATTTCTCCCGACACAGCACGGAAAACGAGGCTGTAACGCTCGCGAAAACGGTGCAGACACCCATCCGAAGCAGCGAAGTCATTGTAGCCCAGCTGCAGGGCGAAGTCCGCTGCCTTTGCCAGTATGACGGGGCCGTTCAGTGGAATGTCCTGCGTATGCATTTCCTTGATTCAAATGAGAAGTGCTTTCTCGAGGTCGGGATACTTTGCGGGCCGCAGTCTGCACCTTTTGCTCGCAGCTTCTGCCTCTAAGGCGTCTTCAATAGCTCTCTTATTTCTTATATAAGTGGATAGTGTCATTTTTGGTATTCCATGCCTCTTCGCGATTTCTTGCCTAGGCAACAGTCCGGCGTCCACTTCCCGCAGGATTAATCATTTTCTCTAATAGTGTTTTGGTGCAGTATTTGCCGCGGGCACACGCCATCTTGAAGTCGCAGCTACACGACCGAAGTCCACTGGCAGGAAACGTTAGCCGAAGCCTAGCGACACCAACAAAAAAGATCGCGACACGAGGTGTTCCTGATGCTGACAATTGAAGATGCGTGCACGACATTGGTACTGCAGAGAGAAAGGAGCCAGTTCTCGAGTGTGGGCGAAGCAACGACGTCAGTGACGGCTACGATGCGCCTGATTTGCTGTGTGCTCGTCGCGCCATCTGTTGTTTAACAGCGGCAGCTACGTAAAAATTTGCAAAGGCTCCAAGACCGGCCTTTAAAGTACCAAATCTTGGAGGTGACATAGGACGGAGAGGAGGCAGCCGCCGCTGCACTCAGACCTCCATGCCGGTTTCTCTCCATTTTTCTCTCCGCGCCCTCTCAACCCAGCCTCGTGATTAGGCAGATGTGCCCTATCCAGTGACTAGCCAAGCCTCCGGCGTGGTGGCACATAGTTCGAATTATCCATGGCGGAACCTACCTGCGTTGGAATTAACGGGCTTTTTATACATAGGCTTGTGTGGAGCTTGGCCAGGCCTAATTGTACAGTTTGAAGTATCCATAAACTTGAATTATAGAAGTTCGAATTAACGGAGCTTTCACTGTATATGTTTGACTTTCCGGCTCCCATAAAGGTTGTATCAACAAAGTGCCACTGTAAAATGTTTTTGGAGAATAAATAGTGTCATACAGTGTAGACCGTTTATAACACAAGTCACGGGAGTTGTAAAAATCCGCGCTATAAGCGGTATCATGCTATAACAAAAGCACGCTTTTTTCGGTCTTTGCCTATGCCAAAAGGGTGCACCACCATTTAAAAGCAATTCATTGCACTTTTCACTCGCAGACACATTCAGCACAATCGCAACACAGCACTGAAACCAACCAAATTCTCAAGTCCCGCGTCAGCAGAAGAACGCTGTTATTTTCATCTGGCGATGCTTGTGAACTGTGCTTCGAACAATTTTGTCCTCCACAGAGCTTAAGCACTGAAGCGAGAGCTCGCACAAACTGTTCTTCGTGCAGTATGCGTTCACTTTCGTGAGATATTCTAACGCATCTCTGCACAGAAAATCTGGTTCTGGCATCGGGTCGACATCGTCCTCGCCGCCTGGCATGTCGTCGATTGCAACCTCCGCACTACCGCGCACTGCTGCGACGATTGTGTCGTCCATGCTCACTTCCTCGCAGACAGCAAGCTCCGACTCCCCAGGATAGACAAATTCTTGGCAGGTGTCTGTGGCGGTAACAAAATTGCTATCAATGAGGCCAGACCACATGTTGTCACTGTTGAGTGCCCCATTGGCGACAGTGTTACTCTGCTCATTGTCTTCCAGGGCCTCTGCGTTGCGTACGAAGCCTGCCCTTTTGAAGCACTTGCTTATGGTATTGGCCTTTACATGCCACCTAATTCCCAATAATGAGGCCAGGAGCGGCCTCTTTAGGTTTTGCCCAGGATGGGTGGTGCGATATCTGTCCATTATAGTGCCTGTCCGCCACAGCCTACTTTACTGTGCAAGCATTTCTAATACTGGAAGTGCGTGCTGTACCAATATTAATGGAACCCCTGATAGTTCAAACACTGGTTGATTCGAAAAGATTTTCGATCCCCTCGGAGCCTGAAGTAATGAGGTTTGACGGTATTTTTTCTACTGCACATTGGCATGATGACATAGAAGTGTGGCTCCACCACGGTGGTCTACGGTCTGTGGCAATCGGCTGCTGATCCGAAGGTCTCAGGATCAAATCACGGCTGCGGTGACTGCATTTTGATGGCGGCGAAATGTTGAAGCTCGTGTGCTGTGCGATTTCAGTTCACCTTAAAGAACTCCAGGTGGTTGAAGTATCAAGAGCCCTCCACCACAGCATCTCTCGTAACCACATTCTGGTTTTAGCATGTAAAACCCTGCAAATCAACCAATCAATCAACATAGATGTGTGTGTGTGTGTACTTCTACATCCTCATGCCATTTTGTGCCACAACAAATATTTGAGTTTATAGTTCGTGAAGTTCGTTCAGCCAGCTCTAGCAATGTTCTTGGTTTTTCACCATTATCGATGATCTTTACATCTACTCAGCCTGCACTGAATGATAAGTGGCAGCCATCATTTTACAGCATAAGCTTTTACAGGCTGAAATTGATGGCGATGGGGCATGCTACTGCCGTTGTCATTGTTGGTCACGAGAAGCTGTTGGTCACAATGAGAAGAACTCCATGCCTTGCACATTTGAGCCCATCTCAGTAGATGCAGTGCTATGCGTCTCTGAGGCTCATTACTTGGCTGGGAACTTTTGTGTTGTCAGCCAAGGCTTTGATGTCGTAGGGGTGGCACTTCAGGACATTACATGTTGTCAATTGTCATCAGAGGTTGCATTTATGCAGTTGAGGAAAAGAAGAGAAGGAGAAAGAAAGAGGAAGGAGAAGACCTCAAGGAAAACGGAACAGGAGGAATAACATGATGACAAACAACAACATTGTAAAGAAGAAGTAGAGAGTACAACAAAGAATAATAAGAAGGTGACAAAGCAGAAGAAGATCATAAAGATAATAGATGAAGAAGGAAAGTGGGGACAAAGATGCAGGATCAGAAGAAGACTGAAAAGGCAGAGTAAGAGAGCATGCAGCAATGTTTAGCTCATGCTGTCACTGTGCTGTGTTCGTGTTCAGGCCTGGAAGTTGTTTAATTTCAAAGGTGGAACAGTGAAGAAATTTGAAATGTGACTCGCTCTTCTCTTGAAGGCGTAGAGGAGAGCGATCGCTGTGAGATCCCTTGCTACATTGGTGTATAACATGGGTGCCGAGTGCACAGCAAATGCAGTGTGTCCAATCAGAACTTTGGGAACACATCCCACATCTTTTTGGATGATGCCGACTTTCCCTTGGTAGCCTCACTGCCTTTCATTCCTCTACTTTGCCACCAGGGTTCTGTCTTTCATTTGCCTCCTGTTACTGGCAAGGCTTCTGCAAAGTACATAGTTCCTTAATTTTTGTCATGTACCGTAGACCTTTCAGACAAGCTCAAAGGGACCATGAGAACTGGTTCATTTTATCAAAAGTTCAGCTTCTCGAAAATGCCCACAAAAGGTACATGCTAACATGCCAAGTGCATCCACATGTGTTACTTGTAAACAGTGAACGATGTGGACCTTTGACATGGAGAAAATTACAAAAATAAAAGCGTTTATTTGGCTCAGCAGTATAGAAAACTGTCCCCATTTACCGGGATTTAATGCTCTCCCAATCTTTGCTGGTTTAAAATGAAGGTGCATCTGAATGTATCGTTATCGGGTTTAAGAAATGAAAGTATGACAGGCCCCTTTGTTGATGATCAGAAGAAACGAGAGACAAATACAGTTTGCCTTCAGTAAATGGGAAAATTATTCTCTTGTGAATTCCTTTCCTCCTGTGATGCAGTTTCTCTGCCTGTAATATAGCTTCTGGATGCCTCTTGATTACGGGTGGCAAGGTGTTAAGAATGAAAGAACACAATGTGGTGTCACTTCTGAGGACATGAAAGATGTTACGTGGACAGAAAGGATGAGATTCCAATAAACCGGTATAAAGGAGCACTAAATGACGAAAGTCGAGTACATTCATCACAACCACATTATGCATTGTGGAACTGAAAAGCAGTACTATACAAGGCAGGAGCATGCCATCATTTTGGCGTTCCAGATTACTTCATAAATAGCTTGATAGAGTGGCATTCCAGATTGCTTCATAAATAGCTTGATAGAGTGAATAATTAAAGAGGGCAGGAGGAGGCAGTGTTCTATCATATGTATAGATAGGCAAAGCATATTGTAAGGATCTACTGGTGTTCGAGCAACTGTATAATAATGTATAGAGCTACTTACATGTAATTTTCTCAGGGAATCTTATTATACAGTCGAACACGGATATATTGAACTCGAAGGGGACTGTGAATTAATTCGATACATGAAAAATTCGATATAAAAATAGTACAGGCCCCGAGACATTACCAGTGGTGGACAATCACCTACAATCGGCGCATTCAAGAATGACAGCTAATTCCACACACACGATGCAACAGTATGTTTTATTTGTGTGAAAAAAATAGCTTATCTTGGCCTGCTTGCATCTCTCATAATCACAGCTGGTTTTGGGACGGTAAACCCCACAAATCAATCAATCAATCATGGCCTGCTTTGTCATCTTCGAAAAGAAGCTGAAGATGCTGGCCTCGACCTTATCGAGGCTGTCCAATTGCAACAGCCCGGCTCCCTCCACGTCGCCGCAACAACGGTAAATCAAGCCGAACGGTGCTGCCACTCCAGCAACAGCAGCGTTCTTGACTCTGGCCATTGCTGCACGAGAAGTCGAAAATTCAAGCAGCCTGCAGCACCTTTGCACAGCACGCACGGCACGCATGCAAAAAAGTAATGCGGTGGTATGTGACAACTCACGCAAGTGACCTCCACCAACAAAGCGCTCACGATCAGTCGCGATGGCGGCGATGGCTACCTGGGCTACCGCGAGGGCAGCAGCAATGTATGAAAGGCGTTAGCTGTGATTGGCTGAGCAAATACGAAAGGCCCGGACCGTGGTTGGCCGATCAAAACTCACAAAACAGCAACAAAAAAAGAAAAAGAAAGAAAAGGAGAAAGGAGGAGCTCGTTCCTGCTCTCCGAGCCGATGGTAACGTGGAGAAAGCATGAGAAAGAGAGAGAGAGAAAAAGAAAGCAAAAAAAAAAAAGGCACCGTTCCACAAGTTGGAGTACGCACCCAACAGGAGTACAGTCCGAGCCCTCTCACCCTCACGTTTTTCGAGCGTTTCAGGTGTCGGCGGAAGCACGGTGCCGCGAAGGTCGCGAAGGTTGCAGATCGCAGCGAGTGCCGAAGCGCACCTTCCAGCTTGCGCGGCGTTCGATATATCCGATGGCGGGTAAAAATACCATTCGATATAAACGTGCTTATTTCTATACTTTCACAAAGGATTTTCAAGGGGATAATTTACGAGTTCGATATAGCCAAAAATTCTATATGTGTGGGTTTAATATATCCGTGTTCGACTGTATGTCCTAATAAGACTTCTTGGGCAAGTTGGTGAGAACTTGAACACAGGATTACAGGACACTGAAACACCAGACACAATCGAGGGACACAGACACACTGCTTGGCACTCTGCGGGTGTCCCTCCCTCCCTTATGTCTGTTGTTTCAGCACGCTGTAATCATGGGTTATATCATATAGCTTCATATACTTCTCATGGTATTAACAGTGACTTAAAGGAGTACTGACACAATTTTAAGGCAGTGTGGAAGGGACATTTTTCATGTTGTTGGCATGCATTGTCAACTCTCTCCACACACTGGAGCCAGGATACATGTATAAGATATTAGATGCGAAGCAGCTCTTTGACTAGCCTGTGTAACGCTGTCCTTCCGTGCGTCCGTGCAAACGCGCTGCAACACGCTCCCCTTGCCGCAGGTGTTGGAGAGATGCCAAGTAGGTAACGCCGCAGCTGCGCGTTAGTGTTACGCTCCCCTCGCAGTGCGCGCTGACGTCACTCTCTCCCTCGCCTGCCGTGCGCTCGCTGCAGCACCCACAGCTGCCGTCTCGTCTGTTTGCCCGCAACACCTGCCGCTACCGCCGCTTGCTCCGCTACCGCGACCGCCGCTCGCTACACCGCCGACTCGTCAGTTCACGCGCTTAAAATTAACACCATCTTCCCAAAGGGAACCCTGATGGAATGCGAAGCACCCGCGTTAGCGCCGTTCAACCCGTGACGCCACCCGTGCGCAACGCTGCTGCTTCGCATTCCATCAGGGTTCCCTTTGGGAAGATGGTGTTAATTTTTTTAAATTTGATTTTATTCTTTGTTGCCCAGCACCTGCAACACGATAACGTGTAGATTCAGTCGCCAAAAAAGAAAAAAAAAAACCCACTGTCAGATTTGCTAGGAGACAATGAAATCATCATTGTTTGCCTGCATGACGCACAACGAACAGCCGTTGACAGTGCTGCTGCGACTTTGTCACGAGTTGCTCTCTCCATGTGACCTAGACGTAAGGTCAACTGGGTGGGCGTGTCACTGTTATTAAGCCCTCTTGAAATCAAAACCAAAAGTGGTGTTCCTGTCCTGTGTGTCTCAAGTTCTCGTCCCTGTCTGTTTAGCGCTCCAAGTTTTTCATTTCACGTATGAAGCAACTAGACCAAAATTTTACTTAAAAGTAAAATTCATGTCAATACTGATTCAAGTGACAGGACACTGCTGGTGCTGCTTTTACCAGTGGCTGTTTTGATCATGCGTGTGTAGTGTTCTGCCTGATTGCCTGTGCTACATGTTTAGTTCGGACTTTTCCCTTGTCTTTGGTGATACCATGTCCCAGGTGCTTGAGGAGGTGTCCGTCAACGAGACGCTGCATGTCCAGGGGAGGTCGTAAGTGTTTGTCTTTTAATTTTGTACGCATGTCTGTATGTGTGTATTTTGCTAACTGCGACACTACAGCCTCCAATCATAATAGGTGCCCAGTTTTGCTCGTATATACGCATACTTGAATACTGAGGGCAATGATATGCTGCAAAGGTATGTGCTCACAGACAAGCAATGAATGCCACATTTACACAATTGTATAGGTGGACTCAACTGTAGGTCGAGCCCCCTCCCACCTCAAATCACTAGTCAAAAGAAAACAGCTGACTTGCAGTACAACCTGACGTTGTTAAAACGTTATGGGATATAATTAAATAATAAATAAATAAAATTATCCTTTAAATACCCATACACATTGATGCATTTGAAACCTCATTTTGTTGAGGTGAAATTGACGTTCCGGTGCATAACATTAACTGAAATAATCTTTGAAACCAGAAATTGCTGCACATTTGCGTCGGCAACTTCAACATTGTGGGCACGGTGTTCAGTGGCAGGACGAAGCGACGATTTGAAACTCACACGTCCCGGTAAAGCAACTGCACATAACTGCATGCAAGCAGTTACCGTATTTACTCTCTTAATGGATGCATGTTTTTCCCCGAAAAACAGAAGCGAAGTTAGGGGTGCGTTTATTATGCAGGGTGAATTTTACTAAAGTTCTTTTGGGACACACAAAACATTTGAACGCACAAAAAAAGACGACATTGTGAACCGCGGTAATGCTTAAAGGTCCCATGGCACCAAAATTTCAAACGCGAGATGCTTGCGTTAATTAGTTTTCCTGCATACGAAGGCAATCTTGACCTAGTATTAGCGGCGAACATCGCCTCTAAGTAATTTTAATATGGTTTCAAAGTAAGCGCGAATGCTCATCCGAGCTTGCAGCACCTCGCAACATCGCCACTAGTATGACGCAGTTAGTGGGCCATCTGTGACGTTTCACTTTTGTAAGTTGATATCGTGACGTCACAGAGAGACACGGGCGCGCCACGCTATGGCCTCCGAGTGTGGCCTCCAAAATCGGCTCTCGCAACCGATCGCGGAGGCCACGCCGAAAGCCGTATTTTTCTGCTTCCTCTCCGTGTTGGTCGCTCAAGCGTACATTGTACACACGCTATGATGCAAAGCGAGTGTGGCGAGCTGGTCTGGCGCTCGCGCTCTCCGCAACGTCACCGAATCTTGAGCTCAAGTGATCAGTGCATGCGCTCACTTCCGACAGCCGCCGTGCTAGCCCCGCGGAGCTAGTTTCTTGCAGTTTTTGGCGCGCGTTTCGAAGCTTGATTAAAACTGAACAAAATTAACAATGCTGTGACTAATTAGACTTCACGCTAGAGAATTAGCCCCTCCATGCCGTGATTACAAGACACTGTTCTACTCATTAGAACATAAAAGTCTCCAACAAAAAAATAGCTGTCATGGGCCCTTTAAAGCCATGCATGCAATGAAATCTTATTTAAAAAACTCTAAAAAAGGGCTATATGGTGTCAGTACCATGTGACTGGTGGCTGTGTTTGGCGGCTGTGTTTTGTTTACTTTCGTTTACGTGGTTTAGCGTTTAGCCGCACAAGCATTTGGTAGCGTTCGTGGGTGGCCGTAACGGGGGAATAGATGTTTCCCATCATTGCATTCCTTCCTCATATGTGTGCTGAGCCTCTTAGTCATACGTGTTAAGCATATGACGCCCGAGGTTGCATCGTGGCAATCCTGGGGACCACGCCCCGGCCATCCTTAGGCTTGGCTGTGCCAGCTTGTGTAGCACGCATGGCAGCATGCCGAAGTGAGCGTGAGGGAACTGCGATACCACATAGTAATGCAGCATTGTGAGTAAATGATGTTACCACCACTTGCCCGCTGCTAACCTTGGCAACGTGTGGCAGTTTTATTGGGATGCGGGAGTTGTGTATCGGCGCGCCAAATGGCTTTCGGACATTGCGGATCGAGTGAAGTGAGAAAGCCACAGTGCGGCCATTAGGAACACGGAGAAGAAGAAATGTCCGGAATTTTACTGCTGAGGTTGGGGGTGCACTTATATGAGGGTGTGTCAATTACACGTGTAAATACGGTACTATATGAGGGAGAAATGCAATGATGAGTTGTTGTTTGCATACAGCAGTGATAAATCACTAAGCCATCCACTTTCATTACAACCGCATGCGAATGCCCTTGAATGCTGATGTGACAGAGTGTGGTCTCTAGGAGTGCACAGGCGATGTAGTGACCTCGGGGGGCCACAAGCCAGCCAAGCTAAGACGGCCAGGCGAGGTCCATTGGCTGACGCATTGTGCGCATCGTAGCAGGATAAAGGAGCAGTGTATAATGCACTTGGTTGTCAACCGTGTGCTGCATGTTCACATACTTTCGCCTTCAGCTGTTCCACAATGGTTTTTAGTGTTAAACTTTTTGCACCCGAATGGTGGACATTGCAATTAAGCACACCAATGGTTATAACCAAACAGTGGATATAATGAAGTAATTGCAGGTGTCCCGTCTACTTTGTTACAATGAGCTTGTGTTTCAGCTTCGATGGTAATTTAATCCCCCAACTTTACATTTGAGGTTTTTATGAAATGGGTCTTGTTACAGTTGTGTTATTTAAATATGGTACAAGGTGGACATAGGGCACCTTTGTAGTGCGTCATTACTCCTTGTGTGGCATACCAGCTCGTCCCATTTGAAACGTTCTTGAACGATAAAATCAAGGTGCAGTTCTTATGAAGAATGTGTGTTTTTGGAAGAGTAATATTATTGAGAAAGGAGAGATTTTTACAGTTTTTAACCATGGTTCTATGACTTACGATTTGCATTAGGGTCTGGTTTATGGCCAAATTAGTAATTAGTAATTAGTAATTTCCATTGCACGCAACGTGCAATGGAAAGAAAAATGATAGGGGTAACGCTAAGAGATAAAAAAAGAGCGGAATGGATCAGAGAACAGACAGGAGTAGCCGATATTATCTTATCAATTAAAAGAAAGAAGTGGACCTGGGCAGGACATGTCATGAGGAGGAAGGATAATAGGTGGACAGTAAGAGCGACGGAATGGATACCACGAGAGGGAAAACGCAACAGAGGTAGGCAAAAGGTTAGATGGAGCGATGAAATTAAAGAGTTTGCGGGCATAAAGTGGAACCAACTCGCTCAGGATAGGGTGGATTGGAAACCGCTGGGAGACGCCTTCGTCCTGCAGTGGACCTAAACAGGCTGCTGCTGCTGATGATGATAGTAAACAGCCAAGGTTGAATCTGTTGGCTTGGCTAGAATGGTTTGCATGGGTCCTTTTCTCTGACCCCCCCCCCCCACCCTTGCTTTCGATTTGCAGGGAACGGTACCGCAGGTATCAGGTACACTTTCAGTTTTTGCCTCGGCGAGCGTACCGCAAGAAGCTGCAGGCTACACCAGCTCGCATACTACGCTACATGGAGACCGATTTCCTCAGAAGGCTCATCGATGCCATCAAGCGCAAGATGGAGCAAGTCTCCTCAGAACGGTGAGCTACTGGACTGCACCAGGCATGGTGGCACAGCTGAACCTTAGTATAACGAATGCTTTTATAGAACGAATTTAATTACTGCTTATCCTTTCACGTGGTCGTGCCAGTGAAGGGCCTGGTAATCAGACTGGTAAGGACTGAACCTTTTGTTGGGCGTTCTTGTTCCCAGCAAAAAAAAAAAAAACAATCTCACTGTAGAACCATAGTGGTGAGCACAATCATCCATCATCGATAAAAACTGATCAGCAGTGAAATGTGTTGTTCTTTATAAATAACAAAAGGGGAAGGGATCGAGGGCTTGTTTCTTTTTTAAACCCTACCGCTTTAATCCAGAAGAAAACGAGGCCATGGAAGGCATAGTGGAAACCAAATATAATTTTTAGCTGTTGTTCAAAAGCTATGACTTAAGTGAAAAAGAATTAAAGTGGATGAAAAACACACCTGTCTTCACTAGGGACTGAACATACGGTCTTTAGATAATGCGTCTTATGTTCTAGCAACTGAGCTATGGCAGCGGTTGTTCCCCTGTTCACCTTATTTGGTAATTCTGTATATTTATCCTAGGGGGTGTTAGTCGGCACCACTCGTAGCCATGCCGACGGGTGTGGAACACCTTTTGCTAGAAGTGTGTCCCAGTACATTCTAGTATTATCCCTGATGCACGTGTACAATCTGGATAATACTCAAACATATACACTGGAAATGCAAAATTTATAGAACAGGTGTTGCCATTCACGGAGCAACGTGCAAGTTGAGTGCAACCTCCGACGAGCGATAATGTGTCACAAGAAAGCAAAAAAAGCAGTCCCTGTGAAACAAAAGAAAATGGTTACTCTTGTCAGTACAGTCAAATCTAGCTACAGTGGAACCCCAAAAGGACAGAAAGTTGAGCGAGTTGGTAACATTCCATATTCAAAAGAAGAGGTGTGCAGGACACGGACATGCTGCCGTGCATAGAAGAAATGAGCAGATGGAAGGTAAGAAGCGAACAGATATCTGTCCAGTCAAGCACTTAGCCAAGAACAATTTCACCGACTGTCGCATGGGTGTGGTTTATAAGATTCCTTTTAGCTGCGGTCGTTTTTATGTAGGGCAAACTGCGCGTTGTATTAATCAAAGATTAATTGAACACAGAAGGTCGCTATCAGGTGGGACGCCGTCCAATCTATCCTTGCACTGCCAGGTCTGTAGCTGCATGCCCGAGTTAGACGAAACCGAGATCCTGTACAGGCATAAGAACGAAGATACGCGTTTATTGGTTGAGGCCTGGCATATCAGTATTAGTGGAAGTGCATGCGTGAGTCAACCGTCGATTATCTTAAACAGAGAGGAGATAGAATGTCTTAGCAGTTGTCTATCGCGTAGAACGGCACGTGTAACAGTATGACAGGTGGCGCTACCATTCTGAGCATGCGCAGATAAGCTGTGTGTCTTCTTTCTTTTTCGCCTCTCTGCTGTGCTTCAGTTGTTAGTCGGCGTTCATGGTGTTCACTGCTCTCCTTGTGTCCGTGTGCTGCACGCCTCTTCTTTTGAAAGTGGAACCCCGCTGTTACGTTCCTCACTGCTGCATTTTCCCGGCTGTTACGTTGTTTTTCATCGGTCCTGGCATAGCTCCCATAGGATCCCATGTATTGCGAACCCCGCTGTTACGTCACAACTGTGGGCCTGTTCCCACGTGATGCGTTGCAACCTGGCACGCCGAACCCGCCTGTGCACCGCTATTTTGATTTGACTTTTGACAGTCTTGGTCCCGCTTGCAGGATTCACTACATCACAGCCTCGAGGTCGTCAACTATGTCTGCATTTCAGCTCGGAATCAATGGCAGTTCAGGCTCTTATGTTGTGAAGTCACGTAAATCTAGTGTTATGGAAGCTGTTGCTGATTACTTCTGCTTGCACTGTTTTCAAGCCGTCGGCAGGTGTGCGACATTGTCATCGCCGTGTATTTGCCTCGTTTTCGTTGTCATGCTCAACGGTGTGGGCTGCGAGGCCATCGTTTGTACCACCAGATGTAAGCTGTTGCTTAACGCCACGAGAAAGATGTCTTGAAACGCAAAATAAATAAACAAGCACTGAAGACTGAACGTGAAAGCGCTATCGAGCGGTCACGAACCCGACGCGTCCTGCCGACCAGCCGTATTTGCAATCGCAAACCATGCACAAGGTGCCGGAACAGGAAGCGGTGATTGCAGTGATGGGGCGACTTGCCTCTAAAATTGGTGTGTCGTGCTGGAACTAAGCCTCAGAGATAACAGTTATGATTGCAATCTCTGAGGCCATACTTTCTCTCACCGGGGCGCCGAAGGCTATAATGGCGGCCCATTCAGTGCACTCAACAGCCACCACCGGAGTGCGAATGATCAAATTTCGAGCTAGAAACTGTCTGAAATATCAGTTGTCTTAACACGTTAAGTCTGTGAGGGCACTGGGGGTACCGCGTCGCTGTCCGAATTATCGTCGTCCAAATTATCGGTCGGCAATTGTAGACTGCCATCCGGCGACTGTAGATGGCTCACCTTGCTGAAATAAATTGTTTGAAGTCAAAGTGGCCCTGTTCTCATCCATTTTCGGAGCTTTCCTCACTCGTGCATTTTCCCAGCTGTTACATTCTTTTTCTCCGGTCCGCTGAAGAACATATGAGCAGGGTTCCACTGTATATTGAACTCAGATAAGTCGTATCATCCTTTTGATTGAACCATGATTATGACACATGATATACTGATTTAATGTTAATTAGGGGTATGCGAATACTGAAATTGTTGAATACGAATAAGGCAAAAGATAGGCCTCGAATATCGGGTCGAATATCGAATATGTGTGTAGTAATGGAGAGTTGCAAAACAGGAGGTAATTTCAAAATAATCTAATGGGATACACTGCAGCACATTTGTGAGACCTATGAAAGCAAATTTCCATATTTACTAGTGTAGGGGGTGCGTTTATCACATGGGGTAAATTTTATAAAAGCTTTTTTTTCAAGCTGAGCAAGAGACTTTAACACGCAATAAGGATGGTGTTGCAACTTGCGGTAATACTTTGAGCCACGCGTGCGATCAAATTTTATTTAAAGAACAGTAAAAAAAGCTACATAGTGTCAAACTAGAAGAGAAGCTCAGGGGTAGATGGAGGCTTGAATCGATGAACAAATTGCAAAAATACAATTTAGAACAGGGAATGTCGCAGGAGCCAGCGTTTCGACAAGTGGACTTGTCTTCCTCGGGGCAGCAGCTGCCCTCTCCAGCATTCGTTTATGTACGCCATTGCACACTCTCCCCCATCCTCAGAAAGAGAGGAGAAGAAGAGCAGCACATGCGAACAATAGCAAAATAAAGAAAAAAAAAATGAATAAGGAAGGCGGGGGGGGGGGGGGGGGTAGGGTGTAGAGGAAGTTGGGTGACAGGTGTTAGCGTGACTAATAAAAATGGCAAGAGCAAAAGCTTCCAAAGGATCTGCTTGTTGTACATATCTTGGAAATATATTGTGTGCGCAGCGCTAGAAAGCAGGATGAAAAAAGGAACACACGCTCGAAACAGAAGTTGCTCCAATGGCATGTGTCCCCCCCTCCATCCCACACCACCTGTGCCGCACCATCAGTGCATTTCACCGAAAGATTGTGGCTAAAAATGTAAAAATGTAACTGTTGTTCTCGTCGAACTGGATGGAGGATCTGCACCTGAAAGTAGACTTTCTGGAAAAAACATTGTTAGCTTGTGCATACCTTAACCTTTTGTCGTCTTTGTTAACCCCCCACCATATCTAATGGACTCAAGGGTTCCCTTTGAAAGATTTATGTTTGTAGGCTGGAGAGTATTGAACTTGTATATGAGGTACGATTCTCTGTATTTTCTGTCCCTCAGCGAGCGGAAGTTTCCCTGAAGTATGTAGAGTTTCAGTTATTCGAAATTAAGACCTGTCATATTAAAATGCTGTGCCACTGCCTTCGGCAGGTTATTCGCGGTGTCCGCGCTGGGCCCGTTTAATCTAACATTAATTGGTTGCCCAGTTTCACTGATGTATTGCTTGTGACAGAGTGAACGTTCCAGCATGTAAATAACGTTTGAACTTGTGCAAGTGAAACTTGATTTTATATGACGGACACAGTCACTTTCCGTGCTTTTAACTTTAAGATCATTTTGAATATGCTTGCAAGTCTTACATCTGGGACGGGGGCAAGTTATTACGCAAGTGGTGTGATGAGGGTTTACTATGGCATGTACGAACAGGTCCTTAAAGCTTATATTACGGAGGTAGGTGACTCTTGGTATTTCCAGAAACGCTTTTCTAAGGTGATCGTTGCTTGTTAGTATTGCATAGTATTTGCGAAGAATATTTGCGAGTATTTGCGGAAGGTTTCAGTTATCATATGCAAGCAGACGTATAACTCAGTGCAGCATACCAGGAGAAACAGAGATGACCACTTATTACATGCATTGGTCCCGCCTCACTAGCTAATTTGTCTTTCGCTCTTTCTCCTTTTTTTTTTTTTGGTGGTGTCAAATGCTTCGACAAGTGCCAATGGGTGGCTGGCTTCATTTATGGCTTTTGGAAAATTTGTGAGCGTAGACATTCAGTTAGAAACAACCAAAGCAGCCGATAATGCTGTTAAAAACAAGGAAAAAGTATGAGTTAGCAGAATTATTTAGTTTGAATTACACAGCTTTCAAAGACATTGAAAACATAACAGGCCAACCAAAAGTTTGAATTTGATCAGAGTTTGAATATCAAGAGTCTGCTGTATGCCACTCTACCAGGATGACACGCACAACCAAAGCTCGTCAACGTCGCGGTGAGGATGCTGGCACGTCAGAGGATGCCGGCACAGCGCCAGTGTGTCCGGAAGTGGATGAGGGAGGCGAGAGCTCGGACGAGGGTGAAGGAGATGGTGACACAGTTGCCCACCAGGCTGCAGCACGTCACACCCAGGAAAGAGAGTACGAGGAGGCCGAGGAAGAAGAACGCGTCGCTGCCCTATCTGGTGGGTATTTCGTACAGGACAGCGTAGCATAAAGCTTGTTGCTCGAAGGCATTCCTTGTAGGAGCCCTACAAAATCAAAAACTCAGTTTCATCGGTCACTGGCAGCTGTTGATAGGCCTGTGCTAACTCTAGCTTTGCTAAGGCAGTTTCTGTCAGAGAGGGATGCCAGCAGGTGGATAACAGCTGGTACCGGATATGAGTTCTGCTTCAAGGCTTTGTTTGATGGTGCACTTGTAGTCTTCACATACGCGGATGTCCCTATTGATCCTCCGTGGGTAACAGTAGGGGTTCCCCAACAAACTAGATCGACCAGCTCTTGGATTCCTTGTTGTATTGGCTTGTCCATCTAGATCGACCAGCTCTTGGATTCCTTGTTGTATTGGCTTGTCCATTTCCGCATTGATTTTCAGTTACACTGCGGAAGGAGCCCTTCTTTCTTTCAGGTGGTAGGCGCAACCTCAGGGTCAAGTGCAAATTGCATTGGCGATCCCTTGTAGGAGTCTTGGAATATGTGATCAAGTGAAGATGGTTGCTGATCGATGTGTTGCACTCCTGTGATGTTGACACCGAGTGCCAGAAACCAATCAAGCCTGAGAAGAGACATGGGCACTCACCCTTGACAATGACCAGGTGCAGTGGGCCATCAGAATCTTTGAACTGCACGCGGACAGTACCAATTCCACGTACAGCGATGTGGTTGGCTTTATAGTCCTGAGGGACTATCAAACCCTTCATATTGCTTCCTTCAGGATAACATCGAGTGGCTGTAGGTTTGGGACACACCTCTTTCGAGAAAGCATATTGATGGTCAGCGCAAACCACGAGGACATAAAGAAGGAAGGAAATATGCTTAATC